>JAHDVE020001246.1:0-52071 GCA_022606495.2 Halesus radiatus
TGGGTCTGATTTGACCCAGTGTTTTTAAATAAAAGATTTTGCCGCAAATATTTCGTTTAGGCTAATTTCCTCTTGTCTATTCTTTTATCAAATATTTACCCACATCTCGACTCAAAAATGATTAAAATCGGACACGTTTTAAATAAGTTATTAGAATAATTGTCTATAAAAACACGCAAAATCTCCATCTCGTCTCAGTTGAATTTGAGCAGCTGACGAAACAGTATATCTCTCGCTCTATCTTTCCGTCTTTGTCTCTCGCAGTCCTTAACACGCAGATGTTGTGAACCGTTCGGGCGCATTTTTAGTATTGTGATTATATTTTTATAACTTTGTTTTATTTTTTTTTTATTTCGTACCGTACTAACGCAATGGCAAGGCAAAATTATTTAGCTGATAATGAGATTGAAAAGCTACTTAACAGTGAGATCAGTGATGATGGCGACTTGGAATTCGAAGCATTGGATCCAGAATTTGAAAGTGATCCGGGAGACATATTACTAGAGGAAATATCTGAAAGTGAAAATGGAAGTGATAATGCAGTTAGTGTAGGAAATCTGAGTGAATCCGTTGCAAATGGACTTGTCAAATTCCGGATTCCTTTAATTTTTTAATGAAAATTGTTCATTTAAATTTGTTTTGTTGAAAAATAAAAGTTTTAGTATTTTTAACTAAAATGTATGTCATTCAATGGTTTTAATTGTGACAAATTAATGTGTCAGTAAATTAAATATTCAAATAAGAACGCCATTATATAATATTTTCTAATATTTGCATAAGCAATCATCATGTAATATGGCTATGAATTTAATTTATTTTATTTTTACACATCTTTCTATTAGAGGTACAGCAACAAGGAAGAATTAAATAAGTGATTTTATTTCTGGTATTTTAAATAATACATGATATACTTGTAAATGCACACCGTCGATTTCCGAAAATGTTAATAAATATACAATCAAAAATAATAAAAAATGTTCGCTTCCACTGACTTCCTGGGACGAGTCTTTACCCCCCTCCCGGACTGCCCTCCTCATTCTCCTGACCATCATAGCAGCACCCGGCAGCGGCTGTCTCGAGACACAATTGAGTCAGTCGTCCTTTTGCTGTCGCGTGGGATACCCGCGCTACTGTATATCGACGAACCGCAACATTTACGGAATACTAATTTCTAAAACTTCCATCTTCATACAAGAAACACAAGGGATATGTTATGAGTTTATGAGGAATTACATAATATTATATAAAAGTAAGGATATGAACGAAAAATGCATAAAAAAGTCTTTAAATTTCATCATTTCAGCCGGGTCAATCTGGACCCACCATCGCCGAATGTGTTTTATTTTGAACCTCCGGGTATTACGTGTTAAAGTAAAGAGGTACGATCTTAATCATAAATATGAACTCTTTATAAATTTAGTCACTAAATAACTACCCCATTTACGAAAAACCGCTCTCTAAAAAATAATGTTTTGTAGACGGGGAGAACACCATGTTATGCACAGCCCGTAAAATGCCTAAATGCACAGAACTGTCGGCTGGCGGCCGTGAGGTTAGCCGCTGGTGTTGCCAAAGATGAGCTAATAAATATTGTGCATGGTGAATGAAACAATTATTTAAATTAGGTATTCTCTACACTGTCTATAAAGAGAAGAAAACTCCGATATCTTGGTCGCATCTTGAAAGACGACAAAAATAAAATTACCCATCCAATAATAGTAGAAAACCTTCACAAGGAAGACGCCTCATCTGATGCCTTCGAAACTTTAGTACAGTCAGACATTTAAAAGTAGACAAAATTGAGGGCGCTGCGATCGTTAAAAATGTTTTAATCGACAACACCAAGATGGCTCATAGGAAATTTAAAGTACGTTTTAAAAGCACAATCGTCCAAATGCATATTTTTGACTTATCTAAATGGTCTTCAGAAATTAGTGGTACTTTCCAAAGGGAGATGATTCTGCATCATATTCCAAGACAAATGTATATTTAAACTTTATTTATTATTTAATGCTTTGCAAGGAAGATAAATTAAACGGAAATGCTATTTTTGTTTTGTATTTCTAAATGTACGTATCAAATTTCCCATTTATTAGATGTTAAATCAAAATAAAACAAAATCCAAATCACAAAACAAAATTATAAATTCAATAAAAATAAACATAATATAAACGAGTTTTGTTGTTTTGGATTGTTTCCTTAAAACTTATATCGAACATTGAAAAAATTTGATAGTGTAGAACAAATTTCAAAAACACAGAAGGAAATTTTTAAAAAAAGTTCCTCGTTATTAAATGTCTTTATTTTTTTGCCAAGCTATAATTAACACGACTGCAGTTTAGCTGAGGGCTTCGATTTGCAGGATGGAAGTTTCCCTGATAATAGCCAACCACCGATAGGAAAAGCACAGGTGAAGGATAATATAGTGGTAACAATAATTTTTAGAAAAAAAATCGACTTCCGTGGCTGAACGGTTAAGATCCTCGACTACGAATCCAGAAGTCGAGGGTTGTAATCTCTGTTTGTGCATTTTATATATTTTTTAATATTAATCTGTGTTATTTTACATTTGATTTATTTACAATAATATGTCTTATATTCGCGGCACGCTCCGGACCGGTAGATCCTCATCTTCTTCCCCTCCCTACTCCATCCAGCTCCACAACATACCTTAATTTGAGATATCGTAGTCCCACTAACGTCGGTATTTGGAACTCTTGGTATTCGTAAAAAAAATTGTTAAATAAATATAAGACAATTTGCTTTACACTGTTGGTGGGGCAGATGACAGGCCTGGAATGGAGTTGACGAGACCGGCTGCGAGTTTCTTTGGTGCAAAGAGGTTGTGTTATTTTTTAAGTTAGTCTTAAGATATATTCGGGTCACCCAGTAGATATTACGGTGCTTTTTTCAACCGTGCAGCCATGAATGAGTGATTGTTTACTTTTGTACATTATTGTATCATGAGTAAATATATTTTTAAGAAATTCAACGAGACAAGTGGCTTCAACGTCCTCGCTCCTTTGTGTGGGGCACTTCATGCGTGTTTTTCTTATAATATATATTTTTTTTCTTTTCATAATAAACAATTAAGACATATTTCCTCATTGGAGAGGTTTCCTTTGTTAGAATATGTTTTTCTACGGGTAGTATATTTGGTAACGCTAGCAGTAATAATGTTACTTTCGCTGACTTTGAAATTTCATGATGCCAGAGCTCACCGGTCGAGAGTTTTGTTGCTTCAGATTAATAGTTTTTTGTTTTACAACCGATCAGTGGCTGAGTTGGCATCGCGTATGGTTCCCACCCAGGCGTCGTGAGTTCAATTCCTCGGCTGGCGGAGTCCTCCATCACAACACAAGCAATATTTTTCGCTTATTGTGATGGTAGTAGGAGATTTTCAAATATTGTTAGGTTATTCGTAGCCCGGGATTGTTTGTCTGTCTTTGAAAAAAAAAAAGATTCATTCTTTCATTTCTCGTTTTCTTCTGTATGGTATGGAAACCAGGGGACCGATTCCGGTTCTTTGGATAAGACATTAAAGATATTTTGCTTAACTGCGATTCCGAATCCAAGTCAATGATAATACATTTTTAAAGGAGAGCGATTTTTTTCGCAGTATTATTTTAAATAATAGGTGCATCACACATACTTAACACGTGTAGTTTATTATAATTTTTCGAATTTGAATCACATTTATCTGACATTTCCTGCTTTTTGCATAGGTACTTTACAAACGTCGTAATTTGGTTAATTTAATAACGTTATTATGTTATAAATAACTCACTAATAAAGCTTAAAGTCAATATTTAGTTTTTGACAGGCCAGGGGCGCTATTCCCGTTCTTTTTAAGGAAGATTCCTTACGTTTTTCCTTACTTCTTGATTAACTGCGGAATTCCGGTGAGACATAGTAAAAAGATCCTAAATAGATTGTCAAGAGATTATTTGAAAACACAAATTGATGAAATATCTTTAAGAGACATAAGATTTTGAACTAAAACTTTTGATAACAATTACATTCTATTATAATTAATTTTAACGCACAATAAAAAACACATAAATTTGTTGTAGACCACTTTTATTTTATTAAAACTACCGGTATGAAGCCCCCTTCCTTCATCAGGAGAATATTAAAACTAAATTATGGTATAGAATATTGACAATACATATAAATTTTAGGTGTTGGAGTGGGGGGTAAGCAAATGGGTAGGGGTAATTGTAGGATTTGTAATTTTAATGCATTTTTATTTTATTTTTAAATATCATAAATAAGCCTTCTAACGAAGAATCACGTTTTCTAAAAAGGTACCCACCTCATTAGATAGTAATGACATTTTTTGTCTCTAGTTCTAAAAGTGACATTCGAATTTGTGCCGACCGAAGATGTGGGTCATTCCACTTATTTTATTTAAAATCTTAAGGCATTGTTTATATCCTTAGGCTTAAAGCCTTTTTGATTAACCCCGGTTCCGAGTATTTCGGATGACAACTGTCATTCATTCAGCTGTTTTTTTTATTATTTTCATTTTACAAAAAAAAAATACAACGCAAAAAGTCCCGATAAACTACTTTTTTGTAATTTGTCTAACGGGAGCTTGTTATTCAAAATTCAAATATCCATATAAAATAAAAACATATGTAATAAACTTAAAGCATAAACATATCTCAAGAATCTTACTCAAAAATATTTTTACAAAAATAAAATAAAAAGGATAATCGACAACAATAAATCGTACATAAAATAATATGTCATTATTATCTAATTTGTACAGCGCCCCTGAGGTGATTTCTCACAAAAGCGGCGCTATAAAAATCATCCGATTATTTTTTTTTTTTTTTTAATAAAAATAGCTTCTTTCAGTTAGTCAAGTTATCAATATATTTATTAACTGTTTTGTTTTAATACCGTTTTTTTATTATTTCGGCAGGTAATATATTTAAACAGGTAGGAATCATGTGATCTAAAGTTCTTTGTCCATATTTGTCTGTATGGTTAGGAACCATTAATCCTTCATTAAAATTGACACGAGTGTTGTTAGCGTGCTCTAGTCTAATATAATTCTGTACCACAGAAATGATCTTTCTGAAAGAATTTTGAGACTGATAAAAGTATGGAATATTATGCCTTTGTTCGTATAAACTTTTATGACCTAATAATTTAACCAATGAATTTTTCACTGTTAGAACACGATTGATGTTAGTTTTTAAGTCCCAGCGAATGACATTATTTAAAAATATCGATATTTGCGTTGTTTTAACAAAAGAAAAACTCAATATTATTGAAAGTATTTGATAAGAAGTCGGGATTGCCCCGGAATAAACAATTGCGAAACTGCATGCGCGTTGCGTCAACGTTTTACTACCGTATTTACATTATTTTGGCAAAAGAACAAAGAAAATAATTATTTGTCACAGATAAATCAATAGGCAGGCATCATTGACATTTTTTTGAATTTTTTGTCGATTTTATTAATTTAAATTTTTTTATTTATTTTTTAATTAAATTTTGTATTTTTATTTTATTTTTTATCGCGAACAGTTAAATTAAATATAATGAGCGAGTAACTCGGAACGGTTTTTACCCGCGAAATGAAGTCCACTGATTCTCGCGCAGGTCCAGTATTCTGGACAGGGCAATTGAGTGAATAATACACACTTATGGTTTCCCCCACTGATGTCAGAATTATTAGACTTGCCCTGAGAACCATTTAGACGACTGGAGGCAAATGTCACGTGACACCCATTTTAGCACAGCCTAGTTCACTGTCGTTCACGTTTGCTTCGCGTGATTTTGACTGCGGTAAACAAATAAAAAAAAACATTTATAAAAAGGGTAAATTTAAATAGTCAGTTTTTGTAAACAAATCGAACCTTTTACTTATTTGCTGTTGTACTTAAATTGGCGGCACGTCTAGCTCGCACCTCGCCTCCTTATTTTGATTTCTTCCCCTTGCGCTTTAGGGCATCTCTATGTATTATTTGCTCCGTGATTTCACCCCAATTTTAACTTAGCAATCGCTCAATTCGATTGGTGAAAGGGGCCCAATAAATTAATACATGTAAATGAATTCCATCGACGCACTATCCTCGTTAAAAACATGACGAAATACACGTAACGACGTTATTACGTAAATAGGCATTTATTAGGTGATAAGTGTTATCATTATCCATAATTACTTTTTTATTACGTCCTAGCGTTTCTCAAATTTTACCAGTTTCCATTCTCACGAAGATCAAACAAGCATCATTTAGATTTAACAAGTATCCTTTTTTGTGCGTTTTAAGTTTTAGGGTAAATATTAGAGTTGGGTGTCTATGATTGTCGGTAGCTGGTCTAAAATAAAACGTAAACATTGATCGGTAAAAGCGGAATCACAAAGAAAAGAATTTTTACGGGGGTTTTCTTTCGTGCCGTGTTTGTGGAATGTCTTTTTAATAAAATGTAGAATGAACCTGGGTCTTGAAGAATAATTGAATACAAGAACAAGTCGTAAAACAGTACGTATGTCAGGCCCGCGTTTTGACGTTTCTCCCGGTTGTGTACCAGTGAAGAAGGGATCAACGATGCTAGTTTTTGGCAGTAATTTTCATCGAAATACCTGCAGAACAAATATTGAATTCTCACCTAAAGTCTGTATTCTAAAAATTGCCATCCGTCCGTTAAAATAGGGTTATGCAGTTCCATTGCGTAAATAGAACAGCAATATATATATAGAGCTGTACGAAACGGTGCTACGCAGAAAATTTAAACCACCGGGAATCTAAAAATGTAAAATCTGAAAAAAAAATTATAACAGTGATGACGTTCTGTACAGTTGCATAGTTACTACAACGGCCGCTCTTCTCAACTTTTCGAATGATCAATCTGGGGTACCGATCAGTCAAGTGTTTCCAAGAATCTTTTTTCGTTGAACATCCTAAATTGTCTATGAAGGTGCCCGCCCATTTCATAAACAATAAAATAGTGCCCGCTCACTTTTATACACAATAAAATCATATCAACTGTCGCGAAAGAACATTATTCGTTTCATACGTTTCACATTTGACGTTTCTTCTCCGTGAAAAATAAGACAAAACGTAGCTTATAATAAGTAATTTCTCAATTAGGGTGGTATTAATTAAAAAAAAAATAATACAAAAAGAATATGTAAATTTAAAAAAATATATTTTTAGTACTTATAAACCTACTATTATTATCATGTAAACAATGTTATTAATTGTATATAAATAAATATCTCTATGACGTTTGACATTTCGGCGACATTTTTTCATCCTGTTGACAATTTTTGTAACTAGTCCTCTGTTATGTGCCTTCCAGATGAGCGGGTGGCCCAGCAGCGTGGCCGACCGAAAAAAAAATATTAATCAAGTTTTTATTTTTTGACTTGGCAATAATGGCAATACTCCTTGTCTCCGCTGAGCGAAGCGGCCTTGAAATTTGTTTGAGCATTACTTTGGGAAGAGCGTATTTGTGCAATTGAACAGTGTTGCGGCAAAATTTCTGCTCAACAGTTGCTCAGCAGGATTGGAAAGAATGGCAGTGTTTTGATACGGCCACACGATCGGCCAACGTCCCATCCCGAACTCGGTTCGGAGTTGGGACGTTGGCCGATCGTATATTGACTATAAATCGGGCAATTACATAATCAGTCAACATTCCACCGACGAACTCTAAACTAGTGATGCAATTTTCCCTAAAATCTATCGATCTACCGATATTCATAGAAAATTTACTGAAATTTATAATATTATTGACACAATTCATTTCTCATTAGGTTCTCATAATACTGGAAATAAATAATGGGTATCCATGAAATAATAATTGTCGGGAATCACCAAATCACCTATCCTTTTTTTCTTGAACTTGACAATAAAAGAATATTGTTACATGCTTTTGTCTTTCAAAATGTTAGAAAAATATGATTTCAATTTTATAGCCCCCACCGCTTGTCGATAGTTGTTTCGCCTGTTTTCGCTCCGTATTTTATTTTTCTGCATAGCCTGAGTCAGATTGCATCGCAAAAAAAAAATAACAACCAGCCCTGGTTATGCGTCGGATTACATGCATTTCGCCGTTGAGGTGATTTTTCATGAAAAACGGCGCTATACAAATTATCCGAATATTATTATTATTTGAATAATACGCGTAATTAATATTTGCAAACTAACCTAACCTCACATAACCTATCTGAAAAATCCTTATACAAAAACTTGATTTTTCAATAAAAAATAAAAATCATTTTCGACTTCAACAACATCAATAACGTCGTATGATATGGTATATTTATACCGTTGATATTAAACAAATAAATATTCAATCGGATTCAGGCGCCATTCGGCTCAGGGCCGGGCCTAATTACAGAAGATTTAAGGTACTTTTGACTTTTGTCATTTCAATGCCACCAAAAGCAGTTTAGTGCGACACAATTTTTCGAAAACAGTTTACTTAAATTAATTGTTATTTTTTTTTAATCAAAACAGGTTAATTACAAAAACCTGAGGGGCCTCGACTGTTGTTTGAAAAAACTTGTTTTTTTTTTTACTTTATTTATATTTCCGTGTTCATTTGCGATTATTCTGTTAGGTACACCAGTCTCGTGATTCAGGTGTAAACAATAAACGTTGCGTGTTACCATTAATCGCTTCTCGCACGTTTCTATTGTTTAAAAAATATTGATTCCACTTTTCTTGTCAAGCCTAATGAGCTGCTTCGTGAAATAAAAGTATATGCAATCACGACCATAAAGCAGAAATCTGTTCAATCATTGAAGTAGATAATATTAACATATCTCAATTGAAATATGAAACATCGCTGAAAGTAAAATGGTATCATTCGCATCTGGGAATCGAATCCAGGACCTCTGTATTGCCAGGACAATACTCTAGCAATTGAGCAAATGAGACCTTATTATTTTATTTCATTTTTATCAATATCGTATTTTAATTTTTAGACTTACATACATTATCCGCAATTGGACGTAGTTATGACGAAAGCGTCCAACCCACAAATTGAAAAAATCGACTTTTACCTGTTTTCCAGCAATAGATTTTGTTAATTTCGCTTTCACTCCACAAATGCCATAATCTTTTGTATTGTCAAATTTTAGAACGCTTTTTTCTCAGCTTCATATTTTTTGGGTTGGACGCTTTCTGCATAACTACACCCAATGAATTCCCATATTATTGGCTGCTTTCTTTTTGTATGATTGCAAAGTTTTACCCGAACATATTTTGCAATCTAGTTAGTGTCTCGGATATACCTATCCGATTTTGCGAGATGCGACTGATACCTTTTAATTTTCTGTATCTTGTTCTATTTCACATGTCATCTGAGATTTGTTAATATTATCTTCTCCATTGATAAATATTACAATGAGGTTTATAAATTTCAATAATTTGAAGAAATCAGTTCGTTGGAAGTAGTAAAAAAACTCTCGGGCGGCCAGCTCCAGCATCGCGAAATGTAGACAGCTTTCCTGTTTGAAATTTGCAGATAAACACAACTGTTTTCACATACGTCTCACCGGAATTCCGCAGTTAATCAAGAAGTCTTTAACCCCAAGGAAAAAGTTAAGGAATCTTCCTTAAAAAGAACGGTAATAGCGCCCCTGGTAAACGGTTTTTTTCCTACCCGATATGTGGGCTGCCCTATGGCAAATTATAGTGCTTTAATATCTCAGAACAGGTTTCACCTAGTGAGGTAGGTAATGTAAACCAAGCAATAATATTGTAGCACATATTGCAGATATATTTAAACATGCCGTATTGTATGAACCCGTTTTTTCAATAAAAGTCGATTTATCGTCACTGACACTGAAAATACTATTATTTTTTTATTATTATTTTTTTTGTTTAGATCTGTATTGAATGATTGCATACCCTTCATTTCACCCTTTTGACAGTTCAATTATTTATTTGCTAGTTGGGAATGTGTTGCGCGTTGTGTGGCCTGTCTGGACGAAGATATTGCCAACCGACATTGCTCATCCAAACGTTTTGTACCTCTGAATAATTACGCAAGCAGATTATCTGTAGTGTTTTTGCTACGAACCTACTTCTAATGTTCTAACTACAGCTTTGGTAGGTACATTCGAACATTGTATATATCAATGGCGGAGTTTTTAAAAGATTTTTCTGTTCAAACCTTATTCAAACGGTCATATTTTTTCAAACCTTACATTTTTAAAGAAAGTTTCTATCAGTGCCATGTTACTAGCTTCTAATGTATGTTACCGTTATATAATATTGTGTCTCCACTAGCTTCAAGAACAGGAACTAACTGCTTTGGATGAGAACACGTAAAATTTTTCGTATTCATAAATCTATGTTGTGCCGTGTAGGGAGAGTCGGGGGCTTTTAGAATCATTTAATAGTAGTTTTGTTTTTATATGAAAAAGTAGAGTCTTGAGGTGAGAACCGATAGAGGTACTCTTCTGGTACTTAAAACGGTTCGTGAAAGTGGTGCGTGCCCTCGACTAAGTGCTGTGTTACTATTTCATAGCTTTTAGCGAAAGCAGTATGCGAAGGCGTGGCTTATGGCTACGGCGTAATGATCCCGCAAAAAAAATGCATTGCCATATAAGTCAGGTTGCTACCAAAGAGTACAAATTTGTCAAATAGAAACAATTTAACAACGTAGAATAATTATTTTGGCATGAAAAAAATCACAAATTTATGGAATAATACACGTTGATCAGAAATTTGTTGTAGTATTACAACATTTTATTTTTGTTTTGATTGTTTGATTTTCTGTGGATAGGCACAGTTTTTCAGCCTTTATCGACTGCGCGCCACTGGATACAGATACAACAACGCAGTCGTATTATTGTTTTGATTGTGAACTTCCATTCCATATTACGATGAAGCATAATGTTATATTTAATAGTGCGTAGAAAAGGTTTCATCAAAAAAGTTTTCTCAGAACTCATTCATGCATCGTACCTACTTATGAATTTAAAAAAAAAGAGAATATGCAGTCTGACATTTTATATAGTACATAAAAAATTAGGGCGCTGCGATCGTTAAAAGGTTTTTGATGAAAACACCAAGATGGCTTATAAGAAGATGAATGTAAGTTTTAAAAAGCACAATGGTCCAAGATGCACATTTTTTTACTTTTAGCAAACGGTATCCATAAATTAATCCCCGATTAATGAGATGATTTCAGAAAGAAGATGATTCTACATTTTTTTTATTATTTAAAGTTTTGGAAGGAAGATAATTAGAAGACAAGCGATTTTTTTTTTTTTATAAAATTTTGTATCGAAATAGCCGTATATTAAATGTTAAATAAATAAAAAAAACTAAATAAAAAAAAATAAAAAACTAAATAAAATTCACAGATCAAAATTATAAATAATTTAATAATGTGAAAAAAATGCCTTGCGATGTATTTCCTACGGATGTTATTATTTTTTACAAATAATAAACTGTACACTCGAATGTGAGGCATTATGGTTATAATTATTTCAAAATCGGCATAAATATACATGTATTATATTGTTCATAAATCATTTGTAAACATATTCTAAGCTGAACACGAGCTTCCTCGCTTGAAATTCTGCTAAACGACGGTTGAAAACTTCGAAAACCTCTGTATTGCCATAGTAATGAACATGTTTAGTTCCAATTGATTAAATTTCGTCAATATTCTGCCAAGCTGTACACAGACTAAGTTGATAAAGGCTAATTTTTTTATTGTATTATAATCACTTATGGAACGTATTGCATTACACTACCCCTGCATATCTTATGGAATAAACAACTATTATTATTATTATATCGCTAATGTTGTAATCTCTGTCTGTTTCTCATAATTATATTAAGTATATAGGTGACAGTTTTTTTTTTGTGGAACAACCCTTTTAAATTGACTGCGATCAGAACATGTCAATAGTGTCAAACACCTCGAAGAGAACACTGACTTTTAGTAACCAGACCTGAATGGAAAAAGTCTAACTTTCCCCTTCCCTCCTTCTTCCCACACACAACGATCTTCAATATAGGAGTTTCCATAATCCAACTGACTTCGGACATTAAATTTGTATTCGTGTATATTTTTTTTAATACCGGGTAGGTACCCGAGGGGGAGCAAAGACGGGAACAATAAATAATCCATGGTAAACGCTTTTGAGAGTAGAGACATAAACCTTGCCCCCACCCTAGACTTTGTTAAAAAACTAAAAAAGAAGAAGGATTTAATAGATTTCATCAAGGTACAATTTTATCGAGATGACAATTTTGCTTACGTTGTCTGTTGCCCGTGGCGCGAAAATACAGGGGCGAATTATTGTGGAATTAATTGATTTCGTAAAATATTTTTCCAAATAATAAGAAATATTACTTTTATTTTACACTAGCGCGAAAAATCATGATATTTTATATTTGTAGGATTTGTGAAGCGTTTGCAGATGTACGAGTATATAAAAACAAAAATATGTAAATACATATTTCAATTCAATTATTTATTCCTTTTTGAAAATTGAACAAAAAACACATTTTAATGCATTTTTAAAGATATTATTAAATAAGACAGGACGCACAACATCCAAAATAATTACTTATAAAAAATAAGAAAAATTAAAACAAACAAGGTAGACATATATAAACTCAGTTAATTGGATATAACACATACTGGAATTATACAAATAACAGCAAAGCTTTCTGTTTAAACGCAGTTTAAATATTTTTATTTTTATTTTTTATATGAATACCGCACAACAGTCCCAACTGCTCCCAACCGTCTGGAGCCAATGAAACTATGGCATTCCCAATTGGGGAATGTTATGAGGCTGAAGGTATCGGTGAGGGGAAGGAGAAGGGGAAGAGGAAGGTGGGGAAATACATGGCTAAAAGCCATTTCATGCAACGTTTCAATTTTGAATGGTGGTCTTTCACCAGGACGATACTGAGAGTATCTTCCACTCTGGAACGTGCGCAAATATACTATATATTATTTTTAAATGAATTAATTGTGAAATAGCACAAATTAATTAAATAAAATTTACTTGCGCACGCCGGGATTTGAACCCGCGATCTTCGGATTCGTAGTCAAGAGCCTTACCCCTCGACCATGGAGGCCGTCATAAATCTAAAATATATTTTGACACGTCCGAAAATCGAACCCCGATCTCACTGCTTGGAAGGCAACTATGCTGACCCATTACGCCACCAACTAAGAACGGCCGCATGAATTCATTGGAGATATATTTATGTTTGAATTTTAGATTTATTTTTAAATTTATTTTTGAATTATTGACTTATTTGTTATCACATTCGAAATTATACTCTTTAATAACGACAGGGAGTTAAATAGTCTCCTCTTGCCGCTCGCTCTTTCAGAAAATATTAAGTTGTAATATTAAAAATTTGTTAATTTAAATAATACACATAACTAAAATAAAATAATCTATATATATATATTAAAATCAATGTAAGTTGGTTTGTTTGTCCTCAGTGTTCTCGAAAATTACTCTATCGGTTTCGCTGAAAATAGTACAGTTTGTTTTTATTAGTGCCGGGAAGGTTTAGAAAGTAGTTTGAATGAAATCCAATATGTAAAACTGTTGCTATAACGTTTTAAAATTAGTACGAAAAACATTGAACCCGCCATGTTTTATTTAGGTTAGCCCATAGATATAACACTCTGGTTAGCCACGGATTGCATATTCAAAATAAGAAGGTCTTTTTGGGTAGAATATTTTCAAAATACTAACAACTTAAAAACTTTATGATTTAGATATATTTTGAAAAAACAGATGTTTGGAATGAAATAAATTTTTCAAATGAATGTTTCTTTATTTGGAGATAGTTAGTTTCGCTGTCAAATCAATTATGGCACCCTAATGACAAACAAGAATTCACAACTTCATAACTTTATTCGAAAAAAAAATCCCGAGCAAGGCCGGGTACACATCAGCTAGTTAAACATCCAAACTTTTTAAATTACCCTCATTATTCACATGACTTAATTTTTTTCCCACTCCCACAAAACGCGTTTTTTATTTTATTTTTTATAATTTCGTTTTTTGAATTATGCTGCCCTTGTAGGAAAACAAAAAAAAATGACGATTTTATGGAAGCCCCCTCAAGGCCTATGTCATCTTTGGGGATGCATCCATATTGTAGGAGGGAGGAAACACAGAGGCCGGCAGAGTTGTTAAACACAAGAACGAGTCATAGAAGCGACACGTTCTCATGTGGCAAATGTCAACCTTGTAGAAATGTTGGGCGCGCGTTTGGCGTTTTTCCGGCTGTGCACCGGTACCGAAGGGATCAATGACGCTAATTCCTCAGAGCATCTTCCATTGAAATACCGGTAGAACAAGGACAGCATTCCCACTTGCCGTCTGTGCTCCGAAGATTGCAATCCGTTTGTTAAGATAGGCGAATCTATCAAACGGACCGCCCGTTTCTGCAGTCAAGTTTTTTAAAGATATTTTGGGGCTCCCGTCCAGAGATGGCTGCCAAATTCTACAGTGGGGCGCACTTGCGATTTGTACAGGGTCCGCAGTTGTGTACTATTGACGTATCTGAAGGCTCTACGTCCAACTTCTGAGAGGCTATCTTTACTCTGGCAATGGAGCCCCCATACCTGAGCTGGTCACTTAGGGTTATTACACCAAGCATATCAATGGAGGACTGGTTGGGAAGATTGCTTCCATTAAAGGAGCCTCACAACATTTCCCAATTGGGGATGCCATAGTCTCACTGGCTCCAGACCGTTGGGAGCAGTTGAGACTCTTGTGCGGTATACATGTAAAAAAAAAAAAGGAGACTAGATTGTCATTTCGATCCCCTTTAGAAGTAATCAGACATCATTGGGTCTTGAAAACATTAAATTATTACTTGTTCATTTGAATATAAACATCACACGTTCCTGAATGTTTCGAAATATTTAATATTTAATAATGGAGCTCTTTTATGCCCATCGGTCTAGGGCGTACTCCAAAGGGAATTTTTAATTGGTAAATCTAGTATTTACCTACTGCCAGCCTTTATCATTACTAGTTTTTTTTTCCAATTTAAAGGATTTAGTCAGTTTCCCAATGCGCCCCTTAAACCTTGCCCAACTTATTGAGAGACAACGAGACTACTACATTTGACGGTGACCCTGCGGTACCTACCTACACTTATAAAGTACAAAGAGTGAGAACACTGAAGGTACGAGTAGGTACCGCACACCACCAAACCGTATTCTCCACTCTCCGAGTTTGTTGCATCTGTGTGCAAGCGGCTTTATGATCTAGGGTCACCACAGTTCATTCCCATTAGGTTGGAACTACAAGAGAGGTAGTAAGTGCCTACTTACTGCAGTACGGAATATAATATCAGGGGCGGTCGGTCCGTGTACGTGCTTGACACGCTTATTATGTTCAATTATATGTAGAATTCATATTTTTTTATTTAAAATATGAATAAAATACCGCCTCATCAAATGCCCCGTTTTGTTGGCATCATCGAACTGACGTCACCCGGGTGTTCGGGCGTAAATTCCTTCTGTGTGAGCTTATTCCGTGTGACGCTTGTGTGGCGTACCCTACGCCTCCAACCGGTGGGTTAAAAAAAATGTTACTCTGAGAATGAATTTAACTATGAAAACGAATAAAAAAAATTAAAGTTAGAAAGTCAAAATTAATTTTAAAAAATGTACTGGAATTCCTTATTAGCTCCCCTGGTCTATCAACATGGTGAATTAAATAGGTTGTTGATTTAAAAAAACGTGTGTTTTCTCACGAAAAAAAAGACATACTTGTGGTACCTTGTTTTGATCCAGACTAAACATTTTTAAGATTAAATTATGTTATTATATTTCTCTAAAGTTTCACATTTTAATGGAAAGCTGAAACGGACCTAGACACGGTGTTTAACGGGGCTCTTCAAATTAAAAAAAATGGCGTTGATTGGCCATTCAATGACAACACCTTTGAATTTATGTGAAACATCCCAACCTTATGACGCGAACTTTCTAATCCTGATGAAATTGCGAAACTCTCGCCCGTTTGTAGCTCACGTTAACCGGATAGTTTTATTTTGAAATATTTGTAATCTAGACCGCCTCTGGAATATAAAGGTATAAAATATGTATTATTATTTTCACTGCCTTTGTAATATGCATACGTTTTTGCACATAGATCCGCAATAATAAAGAGTGTACATAACATTATTTTTATTCTTTTTGCTATTGCAATGTCTGCAGGTTTTATCTCATTGCCACGGCACGTGTATTTTTAGAATCCTTATCCAAGAGATCAACTTTATCGCCGGAGCTGTGATGATGGGATGAATCTTCATTACAGGATTATAGCGGCCAGTGGCGCACCGAATGGGGGTGTTTTGGATGGTGAAGCACCCACCCCTGGCCAAACAGAGTCACGTTTTATTAACATTTTAAAGAAATAAATCAGTGATAATATGGCACACGTCAATGTACGATGTTGTCTGTACATTGCCTCTTGAAGCTAAATATGTGTGTTCTGTAGACATGGGCGAAATTGAATGAACGAATTAAATTAATAATTTTAATCTCTGATTCTCAATTAAACACGGAATTGATTCTTAATTCATTAGCTTAGGTCTTGCAACCCTATGATTTTTTAATTCACGGCACCACAATTACGGCGCGGATACTATGGCTTTCGCTAATTAATTATTAATTCATATTTTTTTCCGTACTCGTAAATTATGTTCCCTCCTTCCGGTTTATAAAAAAATTGTTCGATTTTGCAGACAAATTTTCAAAAAAAATCGCCATAATTTAAAAAATATAACAAAAGAAAATGTACAGAATGTCTTAGAATTTTTGCCTAAGACGAATTTTTTTTAATGTGATTCAAGTGGCCTATTGTGGCGATGAGATTTATAGGAATCCTTACTGGAAAAACTGATTTTTTGGTCTCGAAAAACAGCGAAGAGTTTTGAACATAGAATAATGAATACACCATAGAGAAAATTTAATAATACATAGACACGCACAAACACGCAAGGGAAATAAACCATTATAGGGGGTGAGCTAGGCGTCCCAATAATTTAAAAACAACAAGTAACTAAAAAGGTTTGCCTTTACAAAAACCGGATATTTTGTTATAGTGTTTAGTTTGACTCTTTTATAAATGTTTTATAATTTGCTTACCGCAGTCAAAATCACGCGAAACAAACGTAGATGGCAGTGAACTAGGCTGGTTCCAAAATGGGTGCGACGTGATCTTTGCATCCAGCAGTCGAAATGGTACGTTAAGACAAGTCTATTCATTCTGTCGTCAGTGGAATACACACTAGATATGCCTTCTATGTGGATTTCAATGGAAGCCAGTGTGGCATTTACTTATTACCCTTTGGTTCTACAATAATAATAATATTGGATGATTTGTATAGAGCCGTTTTCGTAAAAAAAATCACCTCAAGGGCGCTGAGCCTCGAGAGAACCAATGAAATACTACGCTCTGTCTCTCGTACGCTGCCTGCAGTGTAATATTACCATTTCATTCGATCGAAATGAAATGTACATCACTTCCGTCGATTGCATTGTAACTCAAGTGATACTATGAGAATGATTTATATGTAAATTCTACACGGGTAGTTAGGAAAATGTATAAAGTTTCAAAAAACAAAAATCCTGTAAACTGTAATCCTTGAATTCTATGAATTATGTCCCAAAATGTCTGAAAATAGGTGCAGTTTGAAAACCAGTGGAAGGCAATTTTGAACATTTTACCTAAAATTCCAGTACGTATTTCATATAGAATTAAAAATATTATAGTTTAAGGATTTTTGCCTTTTGAAACCGTGTACATTTTCCTAACTACTCGTATAGAATTTACAGCTAAATCATTCATAGTATTACTTGCGTTAGCATACATTTTGAGTACTGAGCGTTAAATTTTTTTGGGAAGAGGAACCCTTGAAGTAATTAATATTTTGGATAGAGAATTGGTTCTCACAGGACTGAGGACAGACGCCATAACGTTCTCTAGGGACACATCAACTCATGACACGTTATTTTATAGAAACGCTGCTTGAAATAGTTATAGCCGTATTTGGTGACCAGATCTTAATACCCAGGTACTTCACAATCTTCCTCTTCCCCATCTCATATTCTACAGACTCTAACTTAATATTTAATATAATGAGAGTATTTGACGTTCGGCAGATTTACGCTAAAACAATACTCACTAATCTTTATTCAAACAAAAGTAAATACTATGAAAAAAGATTAAACACTCGTATCACTAGAAATGCCAACAAAGATTTACTCCAAATTCCTGTTTGGGCAACGGAATTTTAGGTACTTTGCGACAAGAATTTACAACGTTCTTCCGGTTAGCATAAAAAAAATCTGATTCGCAAAAAATATTCAAACACAATGTAAAAAAATTGGATTAAAATTAATGATAGGGCATTGACCGGTGCACTCACCCAAATTCCAAATTATTGATTCAACGATTTACGAAGCATATCTTAATATAAGTATATATTCATAGGTATTTTAAAACTATAAAATAATTTGCAAAATTACTGCCTCAACACAGGCTAGCCTAGTGAGGCGGGTTATGTGAAACTTCAACTATAACTGTTATTATATTATTTTCTATTTTACTTTATAAACCACTGTACACTTACATTATTATATTATACATATCTTTTAGTTATAGTTAAATTTAATTACAATAAAGATATTATTATTATTATATTATATATATCCTTGCCCTTACATCATACCCCAATAAGGTGGTCTCCTACAATTAAATTTCATGTTATTTACAAAATGTATCATATTAGTTAGAGAATGCTGAGGACAGAACTTTTAGAATTTTTATCAAATGTGTAAGCCGTTAAAATATTGATATTTTAGGAGAACCTCGCTGGCTGGCCGGCCGATAAGCATGAGACGTCACAGCACATAAAATGATTGACGCCGCAGTTTGCGGTTCTGCCGCTTGAATTGTAAATTGTGTCTCGTGATCTCGCGGATATTTGGTTTTACTCAAGTTCCCTTTGAAAGCTCGTAACTTCGTGATTTTTGGAATATAGAAAAATTATTTTTACTGTTGTTATTAACTCTTTAAATATGATACATTTACAAGAGAATAAAAAATAAAAAAAATTAGGAGACAACTTCATATGCCATAGTCTCGCTGGCTCTGGATGGTTTTGTGGGGTATTCACATAAAAAAGGTAGTGCAAATTTTTCACTTTATGCTTGCATGGTGTTCAGAAAATAGCGGCACTTTCCGGAGATGATATACTATAGAAGTGCGTTACATGGAGATTTTAATGAAAATCGCCAAATGACATTATTTATTTATTTTGCAAAAACAGTTATAAATGTTAATAATACAATGCAAAAGCGATAAAAAAATACCAAAATATAGTTAGCACAATTATATAACACATAGGTTAAACAAAAATAGTTTCAAAAGGGTTTTAAGTAGGAACTTGTAGAAATGTTATAACATAATACTTAGCTCGTGCTTAAAATGATTGTAGGTCATGTGAAAAATATCCACATTTCCTGCGAGGCAGTTAATTAACCTAGTAAGTCTTCCCAGAGGCATCACCATTGGTAAGTTAGTTCTGCACCTGGGAAGAAACAGCAGCCTGTGTTGGCGGCCGCGTGTGAATTTATCCGGGACATAAAATCCTATTTCAGCCAGGATGTCAGGTATTGGTAATACACCGTTCAATAGTTTATGAGCCATAAGTAGTAATGCTATATTTCTCCTAGAACTTAGGCTGCAAATACCCAGCATTCCCGAGAGAAAATCTGTTGGAAACAACCATGGGTAAAATGATCTCTCTCATCTAGTGGAATCGTAAGAATTTCTTTTGGATTTTCTCGACCATTAGTACATAGACGGTGTCCTCTGGCCCCCATAGCTGAGATCCACTCTCGAGAATGCTACGCACTAAACTGAAGTAAAGTAGCCTTATAACTGCAAGGTTTGTCATCTCCTTTGAACTGTGTATGACAAAACCCAACATTTTTGTGGCTGATTTGCAGATCTTTTCGATGTGAGCATGAAATGTTAAACGAGCGTCAAACACAGTTCCCAAGTCCTTACAAGTCGTCATGACTTTGAAATTAAAGTATAGTCTTGTGTGACCTCGTAACGCACATAACTGAACATTTTTAACATTAAAATGATACCTTTCGACTAAAAGCCCCCTCCACAGACATCCAACATGCCCGCCGTTTTTATGAAAACATGTGGGACGGGATCGAATAATGAGCTTGACTAAAGAAAAAGACGCTCGGACGACCGAGCCTTTTGATGGTGGCTTCAGTTAGAATTAATAACCAAATGTAATATAAACCATTAACAGGGGTGCCCAGGTTCATGGGGTGAGGTTTATTCAGGTCTTGGGGGTGGATGTGTCTACCCACCAACTGCGTGGCAGGCCGGATAGGGTGAGGCCGGTATAAGCAGACCCTTCGACTTCTCCAGCCGGAATCAGCACAGCACTAGGATTTTCTTCTTTTTAGAACTTTCCGACTCCTAGGCCTCAGACAGGCCAATAAAATTGATTATCTGTTCCAGAAAGGAATTCTCCAGAAGTATGGAAAAAAATACCTTACTTTTGGGCCCTTTTTCACCGGGGCACCAGTATGGTGCAACCAATCGGACATCAGGTGACGGACCCTTCATAGAATGCTATATATTTGATTTGGCATCGCCACTTGTAGCACCGCACTAGTGAACTGATGAAATAGACACGAACAAGCCCATAAGACATTTCTATCAGTTTTTCTCTTCAGTGTTGTTAGTAATAATCAAAGCTAAAGTTAAGGTTTATTGACTCACATGGTCATAAAATTATGTATGTCACTAGTTAAGTCTCAGTAATTAGTTGCTAGCTATAAATCATAGTTGTAAGCCGTAAGTAATAAATATTAGCTGTAAGTTATTAGTTATAAGTCTTAGTTATATAGGTTTGACAAATTAAGTTGGAAAGCATCCTTGGTGATTTACACACGAAAACGGCAGTATAGGAGTAATCCATTTATTATTATTATGAAAGAAATTAAACCGTAGAATAAAAACAAAAACTTTTTGTTTATGTATATAATTTTTTAATACATTTTGCTAATAAAAATAATTATAAACACTATTTTTTATTCTTAAAACTTTCTCGTACAAACTTACTACACTTCCCCACCTACCGTTTCCGAATCTCTTTCCCTTTCCCACTCCATTCAGCTTCACAACATACCCCAATTGGATGCTATAGTCCCACTGGCTTCCGACACTTGGAACTCTTATGCCGTATTAAAAAAAAATTATAATAATAACTCTTTTCACTCCCTTCAGCATCACAACCCCAACCTGAATTGGGATGCCATAGTCCCACTGGTACTGGGAAGTTGAAACTCTTCGCAGTATCCACATAATAAAATATAAATAAAAAATGTGTGCTGGAAATTATTTAGAAAAATTTCATAATGGACATAATGTCGACGGTCCCAACCCCAACGTAAGGTTTCGAATTTGCAAATTTTCATTTTATTGTCTTGAACTATCCAATTATTTTAGTATATATTTTCAGATGCCAAAAAAAAAGAGTTTTCCTCTAAATGCTTCTTTTTTTGGAATGAAAATGGTAGAAACTGCACAATGTATCCGGCGTGGAAAGTCGAATCTATGTTTGTTTTCACTCTCTTGTAAACCTCGCAAAATGCAGATTTGACACCTTACGCTGAGACCATCGATGTAACCTATTATTGTAAAAAGTTATTTGAAATAAAATTTAAAAAAACCGAAACAGAAGAAACAAACCAATTTAATAGATTTATAGTAGAGCTTTTTACTAAGCATAATTAGTTCTGAAAAGGGAGTAAGTAGTCACTCTCTGTGATTATTGAACTGAATCCGTCAGACTGCCAGCCGAGCATCCTAACCAACGGGGTTATTTAACGATCATAAATGTCAATTTTACACTACAAGAACAAAAACCTCAAATCTAATTAACATTCCAAGATTAAATACATCTTATGGCCAGAAAAACCAAAAAAAAATCGATGCTACAGAATTGTATAATACTCTTCTAAGTGATATTAAAAATACAAAAGTTCAAAAACAACATCAAAATATGGCTAAGTAAATATTAACATGTGGAAATCATAAAAAATATGAAGACAACACAAGTATCAGTAACACCAACACAACCTACAGTCTGCCTCGGAACGGGAATCCCCAGTGAGGAGGATTGTGAATATAATAAAATATCTCAATATACTTATATTTTACAATGTAATATATGATGAATTAATGCATCTTAAATATCTTTAATGTAAAAAATGAGGTAAACAATACTTTTAAAAAAAAATTCTTGTACAGATCATCAATGTCATTAGCCTGTCTAATGGGGTGTCTACACGGAACCAGTATTTAGTAGATTAGCTAGTGGTAACTAAAACACTGTCCTGCGAATGCTGTACAAACGTGCATTTTAATAAGCTAATGTCCCCACCTATTACAAGGATGTGTGCGTCACTCGCACGACTCTGCGGATTCGCTGATTGCACCGTAGAAACTCATGAACTCGAATGTGATAGTAGATTAGTGAGTGTCCAAACGCTGTTAGTGGACAGCAGCTGCCCCCACCCACACTAAAAGGGTGTGTGCGCAGGCGGTGGTAGGGGGCTACTCACCCGTAAAAATAGAATACAGTCTATTCCAGTCAACTAAATCGTTTTGTCCATAGATGGCCAGTGCCTACAAATTCTACTAAACGTTTTAGTTACCACTAGCTACTGTACTAAATACTGGCTTCGTGTGGACACGCCATAAGGCCTAGTTGAAAAGTCATTCGTGAACTGGCGAACATTGTATCAGTTAGTTTCTTCAGTAATTTTGACATTATCTATCATACAGTGAGAAAACCACAATTCATAATGTGATAAAAGAAAAATAAAGGCAAATTTATTAGTTTTACGAAGTTTTTCCATTATGTCGTTTGTATGTTTATATAACTCTGGTATTTTGGTACATAAAAAATCTGGATTACTTTCTAAATAAAATACAGTTGATCTTAAATCGTAAGAATACAGATTAATCAAATTATCTTTCAATGATCTGCATCTAACTTCTTGCAAAATATATTGAATCAACTTTTGAATGGTACATTCAAAACATGCAGTGAGAAAAATATCATTCAATACAAGAAATGCTTTCATAAACATGTGAGAAGACTGACTCATTCGATTGAATAAAACATGTTTGTTCGGAAAGTATTTATCAATTAAACATTCAATATTATCAAAGAATTCTGAATCGCTCAAATTTATTAATTCTTCTGACAAATTTAAGAAGTTTATTTCTAGTAAACACACAAGTCTTTCTGATAAATTGTCGAAAACTTCTATTGGAATGATAGGTTGGTTATATCTCCACACTTTTGATAGAAATTCGTAAGTTTGATCGTCGAAAGTATCTGACTTTAAACATGTATTAACTTTGTCGTTTAAGGCGATTCTGCTATGTTTAGAACCAATATTGATCAAGGCTGCGCCTAAATTTAAGTTTTTCACTGGTGAATTGTATTTTATATTTGACGTTTTGGTATAGTTAAAGTTCTGAATGCCAATGAGGTTGAGTTGTTCGAACAATTCGTTAAGTTTCTTCTTCCTGCGGTGTTTGAAATCCGATTCTGCTTCGGTTTTTTCTACACAGCAAGTGTATTTTAGGATTATATCAATTCTGGTTTTGTCAGGACACAGCAAAACATCGTCAGGATACTTGATTTTGCACATGCTTTGGGTGAGTTCCACTATATTTTTCCGAAGATTGGCTTTTAACTGAGAACTCTTGGCGTTTTGGGTTACGGTTAATATTTTGCAAATGCTTTTGGCGACATTTTCGGCAGTTTCTTGTGAAGTTAAAGGATCGAAATTGGAAACTGATACTTCATGATTGTTATAGCTTAAAATTTTTGATAAAATCTTATCATTCACCATTTTAGAAAGACAAATATTCTTTATAAACTTTTGTTGGGTTATAATGATAACTGACAACAACTGTCAAACTTCGCAAACAGAAAATAATAGACAATATTTTCGTCCAAACATCTCGGTACTTACCTACGTACCTTTTGACGCCATAAAATATTTATTTTGTTATAAAGGCTGTTTTTTTAAGAGCTTGAGAACTTTAAATAATAATACAAGACAGAAATATTGTTGGAGTGAATTTTTTATTATTATAATCTGGTAGATAATTTCATGGCATTTATTTATTACATATGATTTCCGGCATATGTCCGCCGCGGCTACGAGTTACATAGTTCATTCGATCAGTCCAATTTTTCAATACTTTTTCCAATAAATCTGGCCGTATGGCGTCAATGGTGGCTTGAATATTGGCTTCCAATGCTTCAAGAGTTGCTGGTTTGTCGGCATAAACCAATGACTTAACATAACCCCATAAAAAGTAATCGAGAGGCGTTAAGTCGCACGAATGATGGGACCAATTAACAGGACCACTTCTTGAAATAAAGTTGTCACAAAATTGATTTTGCAATAAATTGATGGTTAAGCGCGTTGTATGACAAGTTGCGCCGTCTTGTTGGAACCAAATGTCGTCGATGTTTAGCTGATTAATTTTTGGAAACAAAATATCAGTCACCATGGCTCGATAGCGCTCGCCATTCACCGTAATGGCAGTTCCTTCCTCATTTCGAAAGAAATAAGGACCGATGATGCCGCTAGCGTGTAAACCACACCAAACAGTCAATTTTAATGGATGTAATGGTGATTCGTTAATGGCTTGAGGATTGTCTTCGCTCCATATATGGCAATTTTGCTTATTGAAAAAGCCATTTAACCAGAAATGAGCTTCATCAAACAACGAAGTGCTCTATGAACTTAGCGAACAGATTTTTTTTTTCTAAGTAAATTTCCACAATTTGGAAGCGTTGTTCTGGCGTTAAACGATTCATGATGAATTGCCAAACCTTACTGAACAGAAATGTCAACACAATTTGACATTTTCAACTGTCAAACCATAGACAACAACCATCGAAACTTCTCATGTAGCTAAAAAAACACCCTATATAAATAATTTCATTGGCCCCAAGGATATAATTTCACTCAGGGCCTATGTCATCTTTGGGGATATGTGTGGAGGGTCTTTTTGAAGAAAGGAAGGAGTTAACCTGGGTCTTGAAGAGGCCTTGTTGTAGGATGGAGGAAACACAGAGGCCTTGAATTCATTCATTTTATTTTATTATTATAAAACATTTACAAGATCGGACAAATATTACAAAAAATATGAAAACTGTTGGCACTATTATTTTGTTTCTTAAATATTAATTCTGCTCAAGAGTTTCAACTACACGGAGCCAGTGGGACTATGGCATCCCCATTTAGGATATGTTGTGATGCTATATGGAGTAAGGAGGGGAATGAGATGGGGAGGAGGAAGATTGGAAAGTACTTGGCCCTTTAGATCTTGTGACTAAACACGGCTACTGTCATTTCAAGTAACACTTCTGTTTTGTACGGTTAAGCTAAGCCATTATCTAAATTTATTATATCTTAATTATAATTGTGAAAAAAAAAATTGTTTTCTAGTATTTTTTTATTTACAAATAAACAGAATATAAAAGTAATACATGATTATATAGCATTAATTATTAGGTTATTGCCATTTGAAGTCTTTCATCGCGTTATAATAAAAAATGATTTGGTTTTGAATGCACAATATAAGTAGTCTTGTCCAGATAAAAATTTTTACCAGTAAAATATTTATAATTGTTGATAAATTACCACATGGCCAACAATCATAGTTTAGTTTTATCACAACCAGTCTTCAAAGTACACAGCTTTTTACTCTAAATATTTTTGTATTTTCATTAAGAATTTCAGAAGTAGAGCAAACAGTATTGTAAGAACAAATAATAAAAAAATCTTACTTTGGTTTATTTGATTTAATTGGTACCTTCTATATATATATTTTTTTTTTTTGGTAACTGTTTATTGAATAAACACCCGAAAGCTTCTGTAAAATTTGTAAGTGTATGAAAAAAACAAACAAAACAACCTATTTACTAAAAAAAAAAAAATTATTAAACTCACAACGAATACAATATACTAATAATAATAAAAAAAAATACAAAATTCTGGCACTTTGGTGTTACCATATAAAACTTCTTTTCTTCTTTGGAATGAATTTTCCTTTGGAATGAATATGTTTTCATTGGAATGAATACGTTTTCTTTGGATTAAACATTAATATAAAAATACATATATCATCTCACAACATGTAGGCATAATCGAGATACCCACTTTGAAATGACTCTTTATAATAGAGGGCCTATCTATTGGCGCACCCCTAGACTGTCTCACCCCTAGTCTCAAAGCACCGACTTGTCACAAGCAAACTTTGATATATCAGATAAAAACAATTACAGAGAAGACATTGTGGATCAAAAAAGTTCATAAGAGTAACTTATTTAATTTTGAAATTGAAAATTGACTGAACAAAAGGCGTCAAAAATTGAAAAAAAAAATGGAATCTAAATGAAAAATGAATTAATTTCCTTTCACTGTCATGTTATTTTTTGTGGAAATGTAGCATGTCTTTTTGAAATATATTTAAAATATTGTTAAAAGATTATAGGTAAACTAGAATGTGTTTATTACTGATTGTAATCGCGTGTTTCTGTTCGGTATTGGGAATTTTATGTATATTTTAAAATAATTTTTTGAGATTTTGTGACAGATACCATATGATCTATGGTTATGTTAAAGGTGTTGCCATTAAGTACCGTCCCAAATATAATTTTTCCCATTGCAACTATTTCTGCAAATCTGTATGAAATAATTTTACTACCTAAATTAATTTGAACTTTATTACTTCTAAGGAACTGTACCTAAATCACAATGTATGTTTTAGTGAAACTTCTTGGATCACATTTGCGACATTAATGTACATATAGCCGCCAATGGATTACATCGACGGTTCCAATGAACAATGTTGGATGTGTAGATTGGTAACTTTGCATAAGAGCTGTAGTAGTTGCATTAATATGTTTTTCCAATGAAAAAAATAGGGGTTTACTCAAAATAACAAAAAGAAGACTATATTTCTTTATTTCAAAGACAATAAAAATGTGGACGTGAAACTCTAAACACGTAGAAACGAAACTTTGAAGAGCTCTCATAAGAAGTTACCATTTGCACATCCGACATTGTTCGTTGGGTCCGTCGACATGTGTGACAGCCGCATCGATAAGGTTAAAGAAGGTAAACAATATAAAATTTAACATAGTATGAGGAAGAAAGAGAACGAAATAATACTGAAACCTAATTACTAACACACAGACTACCAATAAGCTTTCTGATAGTAATATGTTGTAAAAAATATAAAAATTAACTACCCACTCGTAAATAAAAGTGGCAAAATAATTTGTTACTTTGATTAAAAAAATCAGTCTTACACCATTAGGATCTATTCCTCGAGTTGAACAATGCAATTAGTTTATTACCTATAAATACTTTTAAGTGAGTTTGTACTGTAAGTATGACTACATACAACTGGTTTGCCCGATACTAACTGAAGCCACCGCGTCGAAAGGTTCAACCTTCCGGTCTTTAGTATCGGGCCAACCAGTCGTGCGGAAAGGCCCAGTAGAGTCAACGCACGTTTATATATAAAAGCCTCACTCACGCGGATGTAGATATATTTTTAATTTTTATTGTTCGATCATTGTAGAAAATAATATTAACATAACCCAAATGAAACATGAAAAGAGAAAAAACGATAGAAAATAAAAAGATTTCAGTCACATCTGGGACTCGAACCCAGGACCTCTGCCTATCCGGGTAACCGCTTAACCAACTTGGCTAAAGAGACCAGTTCAATTTATGTCATCTTCATCGATATCATATCTCAAATTCAAGATTTGTAAATATTATTCTCTGTTTTTAATCAGATATTATATTTTATTGTTCGAAATTGGCACTCGAGAATAAATTGGCATTTGAGAATATATTGGCACATAAGAACAAATTTGATTAGTTGGTAGGTATATTTATTAAGTCAGGAAAATATGAACCATCCCATAACCGAAGATCTTATAAATGTGCGTTAACTCTGCTTCAAAATCTGATATGACCTTTTATGATTGATTGAAAAATGTTAATTTTTCAGGAATTTTTCTGATATTTTTAGTGTAAAGTTCAAATGTTGGTAAATTGTTAGACTATGTAGTAAATAAGTACATAACTAGAAGTATTGAGCACGCATCTTGCCATTGGCCATCCTCATAGCCTGCACCGCACTTATGGAGAACACTAAAATAAACAAACAAAATTATAATACCTACATATTACAAACTTATGAACCAGAAAAATTGTGTGGGAAATTTTCATTTCAAGGCAGAATTTTAAGCCGAGGTGTTTGAACTCCTGCAACATTTGAAAAAAATCCCTTGACTTTGTGTAGAAACAGGCAGTCTGTTTGAAACATTCCCCTATCTTACCAAACGGATTGCAGTCTTTGGAGCACCTCCCACCTCAGGTGAAAATGCTGTTCTTATTCTACCGGTATTTTAATGCAAGATGCTTTGAGGAGCTATCTTTGTTGATCCTTTCGGCACTGGTGCACAGTAGGAAAACTAGTCAAACGTGCGCCCAACATTTGTGTTGACATTTGTCACATAAGAATGGGTCGCTTCAACGATTCGCTCTTGTATTCAACAGCTCGGCTGTAGAATGATTTCTCGGCCTCTTTGTTTCCTCCCTTCTACAACTCTTCTCTTCAAGACCCAGGTTCTCCCCTTCCTGTCAAAGACCCTTTACACATCTTTCCTAAAGATGAAATAGGCCCTGAGGGAAATTGTTACTTAAATTAATGGGTATTAGCAGTCTTGCCAACAGTCTGAACTGCTTTGCTTATAGCAGCCTATAACCTCTTGAACGGTCATATCACCAATCCTGAGATTTTAGAAAAAAAATGATCCTCATGTCCCTGACAATTTTACAAGAGTGCGTGTGCACAGATCTTTCCTTGTTCCGAGAAGCAGATCTAATCTGCCATTAGTAATGTCCCTCAGAATAATGATCATCCTTTTAAATAAACTAACACACAATGTCGCATTTTTCACGTAAATATTGTTCATTCAAAATGGTAATAAGTATGTAAGGAGCATTGGAGGATAATGTAATGTATGTTTATTATTGGAATAATTTCTGTAAATGAAAAATAAAATAAATTGAAGAAAAAAAATTATTACAAAAAATTATTTCTTTACTACGGAGCTTGCCGCTATGCCACGGAGGTCATCTAAAACCATTTCAAGCAACGTTTCAAATCTGAATGGTGATTACTCACTACGGCAATACTGACAATACCTACATATCTTCCAGTGGAGTAAAAGTAAAATGATTAAGATCTTACCTTCTTGAGAAGTTTGTTGAGGGCAGTACTTCATAGTGTGCGCCTCTTTCCCGGTGGCCTTGCAGATCGGACAAACGTATTTGTACAGTATGGGGCACTCTACCTCTCTTTGCTCATTCTTCAGGTTGTGGGACTTGTATACATGGAATGATTCACCATTCTGCTGGCAGAATCGGCACAACTGCAACTGAAACAGACAAGAGTTATAATAGAACTAGGCAGACCTGTGAAAAATTACAGGATACATATTATATTTGTGCCGATTGCGGTAATTACCAACATGTCAAATTAGGTCAATAATTATGTTTAGTGTTACTGGC
Organism: Halesus radiatus; assembly: GCA_022606495.2. Taxonomy (NCBI): domain Eukaryota; kingdom Metazoa; phylum Arthropoda; class Insecta; order Trichoptera; family Limnephilidae; genus Halesus; species Halesus radiatus. The sequence goes on from JAHDVE020001246.1 coordinate 29,719, forward strand.
AATTATTATGTTCCCGTCCCGCTCCCGGTTCCCGCGTTTACGCAAGTCATATTATTTGAATTTCGCCAGAATGTTTAAACTATTTTTCTTCACAGAAAAAATGCTATTTAAATTGCTAGTGAAAGTGGCGCAGAAACTTAAGGAAAACATATCCAATTCCTTTTATCCGCAAACTGTAAGTACTGCCCTAAAACGGGTTTTTGTTCCCAGTTGGGCAGTCAAAACTTTCTAATTTTTATTGTTTAATAATGTGTGAAAATAAAATAAATAAATAAAGTATCCCGTTCACATCAAAATGTATACGTTTTTGCCATTTACCAGGGGTGTTAGTTGAAGTTTGCCGGTTTTTTCAATAAAGAAAACGCTTAATTCTCAAGGGAATCTCAAATTTTTTTATTCAAAGTATTGACCATCGGATTCTATACATTTTGCCCATCTTTGAGGCAAATCATGGATACCATTCCAAAAAAAATTTCTCTTTCGAGGCAAACCATTCGACGAGCCATTTTTCGACTTTTTCAAAATTGGCGAAGCGCTGCTCTGCGAGTGAGTGTCCCATCGATGCGAAAAGGTGATAGTCGGACGGGGCAAGGTCTGGAGAGTACGGCGGGTGCGATAATATTTCCCAATTCAATGCTTTGAGAGTGTTCTTCACTACTTTAGCTGTATGATGCGGTTTGGCGGTTTTTTCGATTTGTCTCTCGTTCATTTGGTGTGGTACCCATTTTCCATACTTTTGGATCTTTCCCATGGCTTTTAAACGTTTGCAAATTGCTCCTCGGGTCATATTAAGTGTTTGGGCCAATTGTTGTTGCGATTGGGTTGGGTCTTCATCCAATAACACCTGCAATTCCTCGTCTTCGAACTTTTTCGTTGCACCAGGATGTTCATTGTCTGTTAAATCGAAATCTCCACTTTTAAATTGATGAAACCATGTCTCACATGTTCTAATCACTGGAGCATGTTCACCATAAGTTTCTACCAGCAACCAATGAGCTTCAACTGCTTTTCTTTTGATGAAATAAGAAAAGCAACTAATGCCGCAAATGCAATTTACTTGGAACGAAACTCGACATATTCACTGAGGTAATCAACTATGACACTATTATTTTGGCAGAATGTAACTTGTGTATTTTTGAAGGTTAATGTCCATAGAAAAATATGACATAGATGCCAAATCATAAAAATGTATACATATCTCTAGCGACATCTATGAGTAAAACCGGCAAACTTCAACTAACCCCCCTGGTATACCAACAGATCGACTTGCTTTACTTTGCAGTAAGCGGCAAAAAAATCCTCCCTTTTCCGACTGCTAAGTTAAGTCTGTCAAGCTTCTATTAATTTATTGTTATACAGCGAATAAACAAAAAAAATATAGAGCAGATGTTTTTTGTTTCGTATTGCATCAATACGCTGAACATTTTTTTTAATCCGGCGTGGTCTACACTATCCACATTTCCCCAATCCTGCTGCCGGATCGTGGTGGGCCGTGGTTTTGAGTTTGAGGCCTAAAATTCCTAACGGCGGTGAATACGCGGTCTTACACTGGACCCTTAATATTATTGTCATTAGCGAGAAAGTGACAACAACTTTTAAAGTTTTTTCAATTATTACTAGTTACTAGTTATATATAGTTATTAGTTTTTTGTTATATGCAATTATTTTTTTCTTTCTTTCGAATAACAAACATGAAATGTTCAAAAATGCATTTGTGTGAGTAGGTACCTACTGAGTTCCACTAGTTCAACTCTGGTTGCAATACCTATAACCGAACAGTTTCACCCTGTTCCATATTCTTCATTCTAATATTTTTGAAAATAATCACATACCTAAATAAGATTAAATGTGGTTCATTACATTTGGTGACTTAGCAGGGGTGCCCGAGTTTATGGGGTGATATTTGTCCAGAGGAGAGGCTGGATGATGGAGACCCTTCGACTTCCCCAGTCGGACTCTTTAGACAATGGGTCTAATGGGCAATGGCCTTGCACTACTATGGGAGGGGTGAATTAATACGTCTGTCAGTCTTAAACACTGATCCCCAGATTTTTACCCATCCGTCAGCACCTTTTTTGTTCCCAGAATTTTCTCTCTTTCCTTTCCAAAAAGACCCGCCACACAACATCCCCAAGGATGACATGGGCTGGGCGATGAGGGAAGTTATTTTCCCTCACCCTCCTGTGTGGAGTTAATGTTGAAAAAAAAAAACCTTAATAATTTTCTTTTTTAATTCTATAAAAGTGTTATTTTTTTGTTATAGTAAATGAATAGTTGGTCAACTAGACAAAAAATTTTACATTTGCAGAAAATGAACTGTTTTAAACTAATCTCTCTGTTGTCGCATATGTGATCCGTCGGCGGCTATCACTGTATGGGGATGTAACATGTTGATCCATGAGGTTTCACTAAGCATTGTGATAGATTGCATTGAAACAACCAGCATTTTAAAGGTAAAAAATCTCACGTAAAATCGTATACCTAGTCAAAACACTGTTTAGAAACTAAATTTTATTTCAAATTCTGCATAGTCAAAACTTTATGGACATTATTTATATAATATAAGCAAATAGGTTGGTATTTACCAATTGTACATATATGATATTATATTATTAAGTATCTACTCACTTTTTCTCCTGAAGTCTTGAGAATGGGCCGCTTCTGTTGTTGTTTCTCATGGCGACGGGCCTTTTGAATGGATGTCTGCATGGCTTCTAGAAAAGTATCATAAGAATATCGGTATGACGGTATGAATAAAAATAGTCTAATTCATTCCCTTAAACTACACCCTGTCTGAACTTCACCTAGTCTGAATTTTAAATATCCCAGATAACGTACTAGATATGAATAGAAACTCACTGAGGAAGATAGTAGAACTGTTAACAGAACACTGATACCTCGTAACACATACAGCTGTTGGAAGTGTGTATGGAAAAGTAGTTTTATATTATTTATGGCGTTTATGGTATTTTTTATGACAATTTTCCCAAATAAGCCCGGCGAGTAATAAGCCCAGGACATAGAATGGGGTGATCTTTGAAGTCCTCATAGACAGTACAAACCCCAAGCAAAAATGACACTGGAAACTCAGGAGACACATGCTGGGAGTTTTTGGGAGTGGAAAGCAACAATAGCTATAGAAAATGTGAAGAAGACGAATTAACACCGAATTTCTTATGGTAGCAATGCCCCGCTTTGATGGGAAGAAGGCTGGGGAGTTCAATAGAACTTCTTTGACTACTTAAGGCCGGGTCCTACACCTGTGCGGGAATTTGATATCACACCGGTGCCCTCATGGGTTCGGGATTTCATAAGTAGGCTTCCAACTATTTAGGATCTTGATCTTCTTTACACTTCATTATGGTTGTAAGGAATCGTGTAATAATAATAAACGGTCAACTTTTCTATAGTGCCGTTTAGTGATTAATATCATCTCAACGGCGCTTTACACTTTATTAAAGTTTGTGGCTCCTTTTAAAAATATATGTTTTCAGGTTTTTTTTAAGATTTCATAATTGCTTTCTGACTCCGGACCAAATGGAAGGTTTTTCCAAGAATGTGGAGCTAATACATTAAAAGCTCTACTCCGAAATTTTGCATCATTCGTACGAGAGGGTTCAACTAGTCATTCAACATATCAGACTTGGCCGAACTGAACATGAGTTGCCTATGTGTAAGATTGTCCCTCACGCAGAGATTAGTCAAGTATGATGGCGCCAGCCCTGTTCAGTGCCTTATGCACCATAAGACAAATTTTTAACTGAACTCTTTTTGTGACTCGACGCCAGTGTAGGCAGTCAACCAGTAGAAGAGTGATGTGGCAGTATTTAATTTCCCCGCATACTAGATGAGCGGCTTCGTTGAACATCCCTTGCAGTCTCTTCAAATGTACATTAGGCAGACTGGCATACAAATTATTGCAGTAGTCCAATCTGGAGACTACAAGAGTATTTACCATAGGCTTAACAGAATTTGTTGGGAGACACCTTCTCATGTCTCGGTAATGATTAAAAATATATATATTTTTCAAATAATTTTTTTTTTTAAGACACATTCCTGGGTTACGAATAACCTGACAATATTTGAAAATCTCCTACTAACATCTCTGTAAATGGAAAATGTTGCTTATGCCGTGGTGGAGGACTTAGCTAGCCGAGGAATTGAACTCACGATACATGCGCAGGATCCAGATGCGATGCCAACTCAGCCACCGGTTAGTGTAAAGTGATATTTTAGGGGTGAAGCAGCTACTATCAAAGGAATAACAGTTAAATAAACAATCCTACCGAAGATTTTGTTGGGTGATGCTGGTTGGATTTGAACACTTTTTCGGAAACCATGTTGAAGAGGTTCATTTTGCATAGTGCTGATACAACCGGGAGACATGGAACTTGAGCGAGGCATGTCATGACTCGGGTAGCTCCTGGTACGTGGCTGCAGGGATTCTAAAATGTTGACATCAAAACATCAGTATTAAAAACATAGCTATCTTATAGCTGCTTTCACCAATTTTCACACAAAACAGTATAAAAATGAATTTATTCTATCTTGGAGTAGGTAGGTACCTATTTAGCCAAACATCAATCGCTATCTTGCACACATTACTTCTTTTGATTGACGTGAATTAAATGGTATTACGGTATACAATGTCACGTAGCGAAAGAGAGACAAAGTGTTCACCTATACTTTATTTTTTCATTGGCTCTCTCGGTGTTAGTAGCCAAAAGGTATTATGTCATTGGCGATATTAGTTTTCTTTCAAATAAACATGAAATGCATTTCCATTGTGTACATATCGACGGTAGCAACATAAAGTGTTGAATGTGCATTTTGCGAGGTTTCGAGGAGGGTGAAAACAAAGTTAGATTCTACTTTCTCTGGGGGATGCATCATGCAGTTTCGATAATTCTCATTCCAAAAGAAGGAGGTAAACTCAACTTTTTTTTATCATCTGCAAATATAGAATAAATTGGATAGTTTAACCGGTTGCATGTGATGCCATGGGAAATGAGTCGCGAGTGGCTGTGCCCAGTACATGTGTATCGGACGTCACCGTCTCCCCGCTCCCGACGCGGCCATCTTCGTGTTTGTTATATATAGATTGTTAATATAATTGTTGTTTGTTAATATATGTAACGGGTGGTCTGTGGCAAGCTTGTTCTCCGCCGACCGCTCATACTTAAATGACTGAAAATAAAAACGTTAGAGCAGTACGGCGGTGGGAGAGGGAGAAGGCCTTGTCGAATATGCGACAGGCACCGGCGGTCTGCGCTTGGTAGACCGCCATAAATAGCCTGCGAAAGCCAGTTTGCAGCAGTCATTCGACCGCTAGCCTGACAAGTACTTCTCTCTCCACCGCCCGCTCTGACTTCTGAACTACTCGCCTTCTTTTATTCCGACCACTGCCTCGGACTGGACAAAAGTCGTTGTCGTCAGTACCGTTCCTCCACGCAGAGGGAACGGTAGGAGTGCTACCTCCCCCCCCAGCCTCGCTCCGTAGATTGGGATCAGCCGGCGTCATACAGTTCGCTTGTGTGCCAGATTACATCTGGTACAACACGGATGTCACAATAGTTGGGTTGCAAAGTTTTGTTGTCGATAAAGTCGGAATTCTGTGGTCTATACTTGTAAAATCTTCACATAAAGCTTCATAATTTCATCAGCTAGCGACTTCTATAAGATTTAAAAAATGACATTCTGTTTATGTTATGAAATTGTAATTATCGGTGGCCGGCGATATGGTTCCCCTCACTTCTTAACATTTGCTCCAATCGACTAGAGCTCCTGCGCATATGATCCATAGAGTTTTTACCGAGCATTCTGTGAGTCCATTACGTGAATGTCCATAACTTTTGTTTCTCTATAAATATGATATTAAGGTTTTGTTTTTTTTATTCAAAGTTCTTCATTGTTCAACATTTTGTAAAGTAGTATGGTGTTATAATAATAATAATGTTAGTTACGTTTTATATTTTGTGACATGTTGGTGAAACAGTTAATCGGTGCGGTGTCCATCTCACTCAAAGCGTAATGACCAGTCTGGCGTTGGGGAAAATGGCGGCTTGCAATGTCAGTTTGTTTATACTGAGATCTTTGTTCGTCTTTTATGGTCATGAATACACATGTTTGGAGAGCTTTTAATAAGAAATGAACCTTTATCTATAGATCATCAGATCCAACTACACAGATTATTTCGACTCCTCCTATGTAAAGTATTGTAACATTAAAATCGAAACTTTACAGAAAATGGTTTAAAGAGACAGAAGCTTGGTGTAAATTGAGCTTTTGATCGTTTTGCAACAAAGTTGGGACGTAATTGACAATGAAGGTCCCAAATTCGGTGCAAAACAATCAAAAACTCTACTTACACTGAACTTCTGTCTCTTTAAACCACTCTTCTGTAAAGTTACGATACATTACATATGTCGATTTTTAACACTCGTTTTTATACCGTGAAAAGAAATCAATGAAAAAGTTCCATGTATGGTGAATCTAGCTTCGCAATGTCGCGCATTTGAGTTAAGACAATAAAATGAAAACCGAGTTGGGGTTGTTTGTCACAAACAACCACAACTAACCAAAAGTCTTACTTAAACTCTGTTTTTGATGTTTTTTTAAAACGCTGAAGAGATAATATCGATGGTCTCAACGTAAGGTGTCGAATCTGCAAAATTTCGGTTGATTGAAAATCAAATCGGGGATCATCACCATTTAAAAATGTTGACATTTGAACAGTCCTCGTTCATCGCCAATTATCGGCCTGTTTCAGCGTTTCATGAAATTGTGATAAATCGTAATGTTTGATGACTGATCAACAATATCCGAAATTCAAAAAGGAAATGATAATCGATCAAATATTATGATAGAGGTTGAAATATCCCTACCCCAATCTAAGTATTTGCTCAGCTTAGGCCACTCTCTGACGGTCCGGTAGGGAATCGACATAAACCGGGTGCTGCAAAAATGCGGGAACTGTTTCGCGATATTTCCTCCATCGACTCTGACGGGTCTGCAGCATCTGCAGTGATTTGTAGCCGCCAGTAAAATGTCGGTATTGCAGATTTCTGTTATGTTTACTGCCGAATGTTATCGGATCTGTCAAACTTAAGATAGAAAAATGTCGGGGGAATCAAGTGAAGGCGAGACTCTGGTATCCTATTTATTCCTTTGAATGAGATAAAAAAAGGAGGAGGTTTTGGGTCCACCCCTACATTGAATGTAATATTCATTGTAGGTTATTTGTTGCTGCCAGGTAACTGTCCGAAGATGGTGTAAAATTCCGGCAAATGTACCGAATGTCAAAAAAAACATTTCAAGAACTGGTCCAGCGCGTTGCTCCGTATATTACAAAAATGAATAACAATATGAGATAGTGCGTTAGTGCTGAGAAAAGAGTTTTAATAACCCTTTAATGCATATGCCTGTAATTTATAGTTATAAAGACATGCATATTTCTCTACCTCCATTATTAGCCGAAAATTCATATCCCTCTCCATGTTTGAACTCAAAGGATAAATGGCGCGTAAACGATCGAAACGCAGTGCATAGATAAACTGGATGCGTGTTTACCGAGAAGCTACTGAATTGTTGTCCCGCTTGTGGTATAACAGAAGTACGACGTGCCCCTCCCGCTTCCCCCCCGAGTCGTGAACTAGTGCCCATTGAAATGTATGGCGCAGTGCCCTGTCGGTATCACGCATGAGGTTTATGTCGATTCCCTACCGGACCGTCAGAGAGTGGCCTTAACCTTTCCCTTACGGTGCTAAAATAGAAAGGCGCGTTCCGGTGTTGGGTGGTCACTACACAATCAAAAAGTAGCGATTTTAAATCGGAAAAATAAGAAAATTCATAGCTAATCCCCTTAAGTAATTATAACTGAATTAAAAAATATATAATAATTGAGATTTATTTGCTGAAAACATTAAAAAAAAAACCATCTGGCAATGCTCATGGAACGGGCATAGATCCACTCTGGTTGCAAGCCTGAGAGCTACTGCCGCTAGCACGCCTGTACGCTTCGAAGCAAAAAAACACGACTGAGACCATAGAGCTCCTTGCGCTTCTACACAGTATTCAAGAGTGAGATGTGAATAAAGTGTCGCGCTTCCCGTATACTTTTCACGTATCGTCGAGACCCAATGTCGAGACGCTCACAGTGCTCTTATACACGAATTTGTTTCCGATGTTCACAAAATACCTTCGATGTACCTGATAAATTCTGATTATTATTAATATTATTTTTTAAATCAATGCGTAAATATATAATGGGGGAATACCTAAAATCTTAACCTTGTATTTATTATATTTATAGAGATATTGATGGATATTAGAAGCAACGTGTAGAAGATATCCATCACAGGGAAGGGGGGGTTAATGGTGAAAGTGGCTGTTATTAGGTCAAATCTTTAAAATACAATATGCATAACCAATCTTACCGAAAGTATTAATGGAGGGTGGTGGGAGGTGAAGGGGAGGAAAACTTTCAGAATAACTGCCAAGTGGTTTCATCGAATGTGGTTCCAATGAACTCATACTAGAGGGAGGCAGCGAGCTGAAGCGTGGTGGTATTTGTAGGTTAAGTAAGCTGCCAACAGATGTCTGCATGATTTCTAGAAAATTAACATTTATTAAAATATGAGTATGAAAAACGTAGTTTATTGTTACAAATCTAATAGTAGACTCTCATATTGCATAAACTTTTTCAACAATGAACAACTTTTAATTTGATTGTCGTACACAGCTCTCCGAGGCTTTCAACACCAACATCGAGACGACTGGTAATCTCCCCACTGGACCGTGTGCAGATTACCCATAGAAATAGTTTTCGTGTAATAAGTGAAACCCACAATACCTACTAGTAAAGAATGTGTTATATATTGTGAACTAATAAAAAACTTGATACTCAACTTAGTTACCTGTTTTCTACTGAACCCCAATGACCCCATCATGTCAGTGTATTAAGTCAGCAGACTGTCTTCTTTTTTTCAAAGTAAGAAAACTAAAGTCTTGAAGTCGTTCTGAAGTCGTTCACTTATTTTTTAAATGCCAGTACCGCATAAGAGTCTCGACTGACCGAACTAGTATGATTATGGCATTGCCATTTGGGTTAGGTATGTTCTGAGGCTGAAGGGAGCGGAAGGGGAAGGAGATGGGGTAGAGAAATGTTGGGAAGTCTCAGATCTGGTTACTAAACATGGCTAAAGCCATTTGAAACAATATAAATCAACTTTTACTGTTATTTTATCTACCTCTTTGCTGTGTCCTTGATATGTTGTCAAGACTGGCAGCCAGGGAATACTGCAAGATGCCTGTTTGTGATATTTTTTGGTAGGCAGATCCTATAGGAGAGAGCGGCCTGTCTTCTAAAAATTATAAAAATAATTTTAATAATAAATCATTCTTTGGAAGTCTGGAGATGGTTGTGAAAAAACTGTTAACATTGACTTGAAACACCTTGAATATACCTACTTTTTATGCAAAATATCGAAATAATTATATATCATTCTATGATCACCATATTTACTTTCAATGTAAGTATTTTTAATATTTTTTCGTAACCATCTCCAGATGTTGAAAATATTCTGGAGAGGGTTTTGGAACTTCACAACTCATTTAAGGGCGAGAGGGACGTCGGAGAGTTATTATTTAATTAATTCAAAATAATGATAGTATTATTACGCCTTTATTTAAAAACATTTCTATTTTAAAACATTATGTTTATCATATGATAAACATAATGTTTTTAAATAGAAAAATATTTTATAAATTCACATAGGCTTAGTATTTATCAAATATCAAAATTTAATCAGAAATAATACTTTTTCTGACCATCCCATTGTATGTTTTACAAAATATTTAAAATACGAATATGATTTTTACAGTCGAGAAAAGTATTTTTAATCCTTTATCGTTGCGTTTTTGTAAATAAACATAACCAGAGATATGTAATCCACGTTACAAAAAAAAAACATTAAAGTTATGTAGTGTTCATAAAAAAAATTAATCACACACTGTTCTTTTTTTTAATTTATCTTATCGACAAGTTACAGAAAAATCTTCACAGCATTTTATAAGGATATTCAACTTTTTAAATGTTTTTGTAAAAAATGCGTAGAACGGTCAGAAATGTGTTGTTTTCTGATTATATTTTGATAAATGATAAGCCCATGCAAATATAAAAAAAAAGTAATAAATATTTTTCTCTTTCAAATCACCATGTTTATCGTATTGCACGATAACCAACTAACTAACTAACTAACTAACTAACTAACCACCACGCCGTTTCTCCACAGGGGTAGGCAGAGAGGACGGACTGCCAAACAACTCGATCTTGGCATACACTTCTTGCTTCATTCACATTCATACAACGCCTCATACATTCTCTTCTGTTATTCCGACTTCTGACATGGCCCGACTTGAGTATTTGATTCACTTGATCGTGCCATGTCTTCCTCGGGCGTCCTCGGGCTCTTCTTCCATTCACATTCGCGTCATATATTCTCCTTACACTCCTTTCTTCGTTCATTCGCTCTACATGCCCAAACCATCTAAGCGTCCCTTTCTTAATCTTGCTCACTACGCCTACATCAGCCTTGCATTCTTTACGAATCTCAACATTTATCACTCGATCATACATGGTTTTAACACACATTCGTCTCAGAGATCTCATTTCTACAGCATTCAGTCTACTTTCATCCTTCCTCTGCCAGTTCCATACCTCACTGCCATACATCAGAGTTGGTATCAGCACTCCATTGTGGACTGCTAGCTTCGCTTCTTTGGACAACTTTTTGTTAGCGCCAACCGCGTTCAGTCCTCCGTTAATGGAGTTTCCTGCATTCACCCTTTCAATATCCCTATCAGTCTTTCCATCTCTCGTAAACATACTTCCCAAATATACAAACTCTTCGACCTGCTCCAAGTATTCATCATTCACAACCATATTGCACACTGTTTTCGTACTCTCTCTTTCAAACACCATGACTTTGGACTTATTTACATTCATCATTAGCTCATTCATCATACATACTTCGTTCATCCTAGATATGAGGGACTGTAGATCTTCCATACTGTTAGCAATCAGCACCGCATCATCAGCATACAACAGACAACATACTTGCAGACTACTCATTTTCGCGCCCAGGCCCACCTCTTTCAATTCTTGCATACATTTATCCATGTATAGATTGAATAACCATTATCATTATTTTGAATTAAAAATAATAACTCTCTGATATGTCTATTGTAAAGTATTCATTTATTAGAGGCAGTTTTTACTTAAATAATTTTGTACAGAATTTGGAAGAGTTCCATTTTCAAAGCGTAGGAATATTGTGGCTAAGTAGCTACTTGGCTAAATATCTTCAATATTGTGTTCCATTTTCAAAGTAGCTACTTTTTATTTTCTTCAATTTTTTATTGTGTTCTATTTTAAAATTGTGAGCCAATTTGGGTCATTTAGAAACCAAGTTAATTTTCTTCAATATTTAAATGAATTCTTTTTTTAAGCGTAATAATTATTCAACACTGGCAACAGTATGAAAACAGTGTGCAATATAGGTTGTGAATGATAAATGGCTTGGATCAGGTAGGGATGAAAGTAGTAGACTGGAATTTTGTAGAGAAAATGATGATCCCCTGATGTGTGGTAAAACCATGTATGACTGTGGGAAAAGTGATGAGATTCAGGGTGCAGATTGATGTAAGCCTGGTGAGCAGAGAGCGGAAAAAAAGTATGTGCATTTATTTGCATTTTTTCATTGTTTTTCGTACAAAATGCATTTTTTGTAAGGTTAGTGCAACTTTTGCATTTATCCGCTAAAAAATCATATTGTCATCAAACGAAAAACGTTATATTATCAATTATCAGTTAGTAAATATGATTTTACAAGAACTTCCTCCAAAAGGATCAGTATAACCAGGCCACCATAGTGGATGAGATATTCTCGAAAAATACGAATTTAAGTTAACAGCGGGGATTGTCCAGGATTGGACATTGATGGAAAGGCCCGATTACGGGTAGAGCATATAGCGTAGAACGATTCGAACAAAAACATTTCGAGTTTGAAACTATTCAGTAAGAGGTAACTGAATTTTAAATTAATATGTATAAAACCAAATTTAATATGTTGCGGATAAAGTGTTATTGAGAATTGAATTGGGATAGAGATAACTTGTTGTGTACAGTTTGTTAAAAAGTGACTTTTATTTAGTTTTTATTGCATGCATAATATATTTTATTTACGTCTAAATTATTACCCATTTTCTATTAAAAAATACATCATACTCTAGTTATCATCCAATACGTGCATAAGCAAATTTGAATTTTTTGTTTTCTTTGAAATCCCATGACAGATTCATGCAGATGAAAAATTTATTGTGAACCGGGTTGTTTCAGTAATAATTAAGCGCGAAGCATATTTCAAACAAACTGAAGACGGAAGGAAGTGTATCACAACAAACGTGCTTTCAAGAAAAATCGAAACATTATGATCAAATGCATTTCAATGTAGTTTTGTCTAAAGCAATGGTTGTGGGAAATATTCCTCTGAAAAATGAAATAATCCCAAGTTTCCCTTTGCAAGGATAGGTATAGGCCTAAGGAAAGGTCGAGAAAGTCAGACTGTAAGAGGGTTTAACAATGGAAACCCTTTTCAAGGGGCTCAGTTGCGCACATTTCCAGGTAAGTGGAGAGACCTCGGCACCCCTACTATCCTTAATGTGTTTTGAGGACATTTTGGAGAGCGGATCTGAAGTGTCGGGCCTTAGACCCACCTCTTACGGTTCATAACCTATGAGAAGCACTGATAGACACCAGGACCAATAACCCCCCTCCATAAGTAGAGTACCTCACTCTGGAGATTTGGTTTTGTGGGGGTGGGACAAGAACCTAAGAAAACGGTTAAGTCAGCAAAAGGAACTTCTTAAATCCGGGTGGAGGAGTTCCACCTTTCGCACTTATGCTCTGGCATGGCGGAGGTGACAGCGCTGGGCATCAGAGAATCAGGTCCATACCATACGTCCTAAAGGTGAAGATCTTGCGAGGTTCCTAGCCGACCTAAACATTAGGGAAAATCTGTCGCTGACTACCATTTTGATTCACAAGTTAGTGGTGTGTACCTTGGGCTCTCCAGAGGCCAGTAGAAGGCTGAACTCCAGTCCAATGATGGGGAAAATGTTGAAAGGAATATCCTTAGCTAGATTTAAGCCTTCGAAGCCCTCCATTTGGGATCCATGGATTGTATCATCCTGGTTGGAGAAGAAATTTGGCTGAAAGCATAGCTCTATTTGAGGCATCTTGGTGTCGGGGTGCAGAGTCCATGACTTCACAATGCTCCATTGCACAGCGGAAGGATTGTCTATGGACAGTGAAGGCATCTCCATTTGGCAGTGTTCAGGGCCAAGACGGATTTGGCAGACTGGCAACATTCAGGATGGAGACTGGCTCGTTCTGAATCCAGTAATATAGATCCTGTCTATTAGACAGAGAGGGTCGTAGAACTGTCAAGGGGACAAAGAGTGCATGTTGTTCTGCCTAGTTTGTTTATCACAACTTGTGGGACAGTGAATGTTGGAAGTGTGGGATGCCGGCGTGGAGGACTCACCCAGCAGCATCCATTCAGCAATTGCATCCCTGAAGTGGGTGCAGAATTGTAAACTGGATGATATACTATCGCGCGGCAACTGGAAGGGTCTTAATACCATTGCCAGGTTCTAAAGAAGGGAAATTGCAGAGTCGGCTGGCTGAATTAACACCAGCCCATCTGTTGCTTACCTGTTTCAACCTCTGTAGCTGGTTGGCTGATTCTGTAAATCTTGTTCCTATTTTCAATATATAAATGGTTGGTTTAGGTTTTAAATAAAGCCTAACTATGCTACATGACCTAGGCAAGGGCTGCCAAGTGAGGTCTAATGGAAAAAAATTGGCATCTGTGGTAGCATCTCTACTACTGGTGACGCCTGACAAATATATTTGGGACTACAGGTGACATGGCGGGAGATTTAAATCGAGAATTACACACAAAAGATTGATAAGAAACGTAGATTTGGCAGCAAAATGGTAATGTTTATCTCACTTTATAGGTTTTTAAATAAAGCCAAGTACATCTTTGCTACATGAAGAGGAACGAAAAATATAAGAATACTCAAGTGACATTTCAGTTAGAGTTTGAGGGAAGATGCATAGAGGAAGACACTGAAGCTGATGCCTACCTGCGTGAATGGTATGGAGTGCAGTTCCGCTGTGTTGTTCCGGGCTGCAGCTGGGAGAAGGTTGCCATGAAACTAACCAACTATGATAGGGGGTACCGGAAGAAGAAGGTAATTGAAAGGTCGTTCCTTCAACGTCGACGTCTCGCCCATTCTTTGAAAAATCCTCCATCGCCTCATCGTGGGATAAACCTGAAACGAAATATTTTAATCATATCAGTACTATCAATGGGCTGTTTTCTAAGCAGCTTCTAAAAAAATCCGCCAGGGAAAGCGGGTCCTACTGTCGATGAATTTGAATGTCTTCAACAGGTATTTGTGGCCATCTGTATGAACAATAATAAACAGATGCGTCATTATCAATAATGCAAAACACGTCAACATCTATATTATCTAGGTCTTTTTGCTGACTTATTTGGATTATTTTTGGTTGGATGAATACAACCAATGTTCTTAATTGATTAACGGTACTTCGAGAAGAAAATATACCTCACTAAAATGATATACTTTGGAATCAATAAATTGAAACTTGCGTTGTGAATTTGAATTGTATCACAGGAGGTATTTTTTAAAAATCTTTTCAGTATTGATACATCGGTTCTTTCAGCTAGAAAAGTCATAACAAGTCGGGCTCGTTTTTGGATTATTTTTATTATTTTCTTCAAACTAAGAATCTAAATACCATAGTGGTATTTCTTCGATACTCCGCCTCAGTAGAAAAATACATAATTTAAAAAAAAAGAAATATACTGTTAGGTTCAACAAATAAATAAAAAAATAAATGCACATGCGGATTTCCAAAATATTTCACTTTATTTTTTACTTTGCGTAAATCAAAATACGTTAATATATAAGGGGATCGACGCCATCTTTAATGTTGTTAGTATGATATGACATTTGTCGGAAGTGCCAACTGTAAAATCATCTTATTATTTAAACCAACCTAATAACCTAAGAACCTAAAAATCATCTTATTATTTAACCCAACCTAATAACCTAAGAACCTATGCCACTTGTAGATTTGTGGTTTGGGTTTCAATTTTAATTTCAATAACAATAACAATTTTACAAGAATAATTTTTTTACAGTTGGCACTTCCGACAAATGTCATATCATACTAACAACATTAAAGATGGCGTCAATTCCCCTTAAATATTAACGTATTTTGATTTACGTAAAGTAAAAAATAAAGTGAAATATTTTGGAAATCCGCATGTGCAATTATTTTTTATTTATTTTTATGAACCTAACGGTATATTTCGTTTTTTAAAATTATGTATTTTTTTACTGAGGCGGAGTATCGAAGAATTACCGAGCTAGCAGCGTTAATCCCCTCTGCGCCGGTGTACGTTCGTGAAACTCGACAGACAAGAACGGAACAGCCGCTCACAGATGATGTTGGCTTCATGAGAACGGATCGTTTTGCTGACTCAGTTTTATGTAGGTCGGCTCATATGTGGAACAAGCTACCGAGATCTGTCTTTCCTTCTACATTTAATCATCTCTTCCTACAGCCCCCTCCTTAACCCGCCTCACAACGTTGCAGAACCGGATGGCGATATAATTCACCTGTCTGCTCCGTACAGACCGGGACACTCTTGTGAAGTGTCACATAAAAATTTAAAAAAAATAATTTAAAAGTTGTAAATGTTGTTGAAAAGCTGCGCCTACCCAAAAAAAAAACTACTTTTTTAGTTGTATTTTTTCAGTGCGTTTGGTAAGGATCATGTACGATCATTCATTCAGTTAGCCACAACAACACGGACGCTCTAGGATGACATGGCACGTTCAAGTGAATCAAATACTTGAATCGCGCCATGTCTGAAGTCAGAATAACAGAGGAGAATTTATGAGACGATGTATGAATTCGAATGAAGCAAGAAGCGTATGCCAAGATCGAGTTGGTTGGCGGGCCGTCCTCTCTGCCTACCCCTGTGGAGAAATGGAGTGGTGGTTCGTTAGCTAGCTAGCCACAACAAACAGTGGAAGATGATAATAAAATGAAATTTTACAGATATTCACTGTAGGTGCAATACACACTCGAATTTGAAAAACTACACACAGCCTACCTTTGGTCATAGAGCATTGCACGCCGTTGGTCAATAGTTATATTCCTGCAGGCATACACACAATTATTGAGTTGAGATTGCAGGTTCATTTCACGACATGGCGCAAAAAAAAATTTCTTTTGTTTTTAATGTAAATACTGCACAAGGGTTCCAATTGCTCCCGACTGTTGGACTCCAGTGGGACTACGGCATCCCCATTTGGGGTATGTTGTCAGGTTGAAGGGATTGGGAAAGGGAGGGAGATGCGGAAGAGTTATGTTGGAAAGTATCCAGCTACTCAGATGCGGTCACCAAACATGGCTAAATCTATGCAAATTTCGTTTGTGAATGGAGATATTTCACTGTCCCCTTCTCTCTCCCACTCTGTTTAGCCTCACAATATACCCCGATTGGGGATGCCATAGTCCTACTGGATACTGACTTTTGTGCGGTAATCATTTAAAAAAAATAAAACAAACATAATGGTTTCGATAACCGAAAAAAAACTACCCCTAATAGGAAATGAGTTCCTAGCGATAAGTTATATTTCCGTTATAAGTTATATTTCCGTTATAAGTTATATTTCCGTTATAAGTTATATTTCCGTTATAAGTTATATATATAGCGATAGTTATATCTAGCAAAAAAATAAAATAAAAATATTCTAAAATCTTAAAAGAAAAAAAAAAATTAAGCTTACCGTGTGCACTCATGATATTGTATTCGAATTTTAAAACAGGGTTATTGGTTATTAATGTTATTATGAACAACACGTAATATGGCTCAATAAAACACGATATAAAACAGTTGCTAAATTAGCAACACCTCCCACAAGTCCAACGATAGCAAAGTGCACAACTGAACTGAGAATAAATCACCTAGTCACTGGTCACCTAGCTTTGTTGAACAAACGGATATCATTACGTCACTCTGCTCATAACTGGCTCTAAAAGTTTCGTGTGAATAAATTATTTTACTGAAAATACAGAAATGCAAGTGAAATCCAGAGATCGCGGGTTAGAACCTGGGTGTGTACAAATAACATTCAATTAGTATACAATTATACGTAGGTACCTAATTAGTATATTTGCAGCATGTTACAGATTGGTAGCTACTCTGAAAATCGCCCTGGCGAGAGGCCACCATTCAGAACCGATACGTAACTTGAAATTCTAATAATATTTGTTTAGACCAGTGATTCCCAAAGTGGTCTATATCGACCCCCAGGGGTCTATGACAACCTGCAAGGGGTCTACGTCGGCGAAAAAAAATTTTGGGGGTCCATGAAATGAAAATGGGGGTCCACGATAGTGGATCTCAACATACACTGATAGTACCTATTTACTTACTACTATCTTATACTATAAAGAGATGTACATTATTTATAAAAGTACCTATGAAGTAAAAAAATTATTATATTTGTTTATAAAATTGTGTAAGTTGTAGGATGTAGGCATTTGCTTTGTGATCGCAATACATTTTTAACTTGTCATAATTATATACCAGTATTATCTTGTTATAAGCATACGCGCAGTAAAAATCTTGTCAATTTTTGTTTCAGAGTTTCGCGAACTTGAACTGACTTGTTCAATTTGTCACTCTATAAATACGAATGCGAGACAAATACGTTTATTCGTTTCCTGAATCTTGAAAAAGAAAGTGCTAAGAAAATATTAAAAAATATATAAACTGGTAGTTTATCACACAAATTATAGTGAATCAGAGTTATTTTGTTTGAGAGTGCCGGAGAAAGGTTATTATTTTTATTATTTTTTATTAAATTTTAGTTTTGTACTCGTACTTAGCAAAGATAAATAAATTACGCCAATCATGACTTCAGTTATTTGTAGTTTAATATTCAAATCATGCAAAATTACACGAGTACTCCCTCAATAGTTTCTTTTTCAAAGTTTTAGCAATCTATATTATAATTACAGTATTATATAATTATAATACATAATTATAATTATATGGAATGTTTTCGTAAAAATCTAAAAAAGACAACTGTACGTACATATTACGTATGTATTTAATTGTTAACATACATGTTTTAATTTCCTTTCCATCGTCGTACCTAGTGGAAAGGGGGTTCAGTGCTGTTACCAATCTCCTAAAAAAAGAAACAGACTGGACATCATTGGCCGAGGAGATTTAAGATTAAACCTGACAAAATTGACGCCAAATGTTGATAATTTATTATTAAAGTAGTATCAGGTTCATCCTTCCCACTAAAAACATTTACTTATTGCTTAGTTTATTTTATGTTACGTTTATTTTATATAACAGATACAAAATTTTATTTTGAATAGTTTTAATTTAAATTCAATTAATAAATGTATTAAACTTAACATTTGTTTTACTTAGAGTTTTTAACACTAAACTTCACTACAGTTAGAAATTTATGAAAAATCAATATCAGGTAAGTAGGGGGTCTACCAAAAACCGAAAAACATGGCAAGGGGTCTACGACACAAAAAAGTTTGGGTACCTCTGGTTTAGACCATAGGTTCCAGAATTTTTTCTCCTCGTGGACCCCTTTGTCGTTCTTTTAATTTTCCGTGAACCCCCTCCCCAATCTGTCTGTCCAAAACTTTGGTGTAATAATGAACAAGTGGTATTTATTCACTGCGCGATGCATTCCTGTTGGTATGAAAATTTGAAAAAACTTGCATATGAACGTGCCTGCGTGGACGCTATTCGCTTTAAGTGCGCAGTAGGCTTGTCGAGCGAAACTTGTTATTATTATGCATACATTCTAAATCGACTCCGATCCGTGAACACCCTGCAAATCTATATGGATGGTGTAGACCCAGTAGTTAAATCATAAAAGACAATATTTCAAATTATTCTTCAAGTGCCGTGCTTTGCAGATTCTGCTGAAATTTTCAAGCTTTTAGACGTTCTGATAATTAGACAACTTTATGCTAAATTTGCAATCTTTCATCTCTTTAAATCTAATCTTCATGTTTCCCTACAATCCTAATTAGTCCAACAAACTCCACTATACCATCAACGGACAAAGCATTTTAAACGTCTACTATGCGATTAAACTATACAATCACATGCCAACATCCTTGAAACAAACAAGAGAGAATACACTGACACTCGATCTGGATAAAGACAAAAGGAAGAGTTTTTTTCATAACTTGATTCCACCAAATCAGAAATAACACATGCAATAACGTAAATATAAATAATTAATTAGCATTTTTGTCGGTTTTAATAATATTTTCATTTATTTATTATTATTCTTTAATATAATTGTACAACCATTTCATAAATACGTTAACAGTTCAGTACAGGTTTTCCTAGTGGGGCGTTCACGATGCACTATTATTCATTAATAATTTACAATACCTACATGTCATTATATATATATTTTTAAATATTTGTATTATATAAATAGAAATGAATAAATAATTAAAAAAAAATATTTGGTGACCGATTTGAATAGCCAGGAAGAGTCAACTCACGTTTATGAGTTGATCTTCGAGTATGGGGTTCGGTAAATATAGGTACCTACTTACCGCTATAAACAATTTTAATTTCGGGTGCCGATAGAAAAATTCAATTAAAAATTACAGTATACTCAGGACATGTCATAAAATTCACTGTTCCAAAGTTAAAGTGTATTTTGTTTCATAAAGGTAAAAAATATATATTCCTACTTGCGAAGCTGTAAGTTTGTGTCTATCCAAAGGACTTCAGGGGGGCAAGTCTGTATCTTTTGCGTTAGGTAATGCAAGTTAATCGGCCATAAGCAACACATTTTGACAGTTTGGTAGTCCGGAACGTGCTAACAAGTTAAGTTTGCGCGTACGTTAAGAGATAAATCCGTAACGCAAACGCAAAAGACGACACTGCGCTTATGAAAATTGTCAACATGCTTTATTTTTAGCCGATTTAACTTGCTTTATCTAACGCAAAAGATACAGACTTGGCCCCCAGGGATCTTGGCTTGGCCATTTCTCGTTCTATGCTTACGATAACAGAATGGTAAAAAATACAGAATTTTGTAGTTTGATCTTAAAAACTGAAGATTTTTCGCCTTCGGCGCTTTTGTGTTGCAATATGCGTCTAATATATTATAACGGAAAGAAAAAAAAACGATTGTATTCTGTTGTTTGATCTTAGATAACTTTTTTTTGCCTGTGGCGCTTTTAATTGCGATAATAATATACAGGGTGACGTGAAACTACCGTTATGGTTTGAATGTTTAATAACTTTTTAAATTTATTTATATTTTTATTTCAAAATTTTGTGAAGAAAACTTGGAGAATTTGGAAAATGGAACACTACACAACAGAACAGCTATCAACAATTGTTGAATTTTATTTTGAAAATCAACGGTCAATTGTTTTGACGCAGCGTGCTTATCGTTTTTTTAATGTGCGTACTGGACCTTCAGCACCAACAATAAACCGCCTGGTTGCAAATTTTCGACAACATGGTACAGTAAGACACCTTCCGTGTACCGGAAGACCACGTACGGTCCACACGGAAGAAAATATCCAACGTGTTGTGGATAGTGTGCAGGACAGTCCAGAAACATCAACAAGAAGACGTTCGGCACAATTGGGGCTATCGCGGAGGTCCATTCAGAGGATTTAGGCCACATTGCACATGTTCCCGTATAAGGTTCAGCTTGTGCAAGAATTGAAGCCGATAGACTACCAACAACGGCTTGATTATGCCATTTCATTCCAAACCATAACGGTAGTTTTGCGCCACCCTGTATATTTCAGATGGATGCAAACGACAGCATTTTGTAGTTTGGCGACAAATAAAGATTTTTTGGCGCTTTTGTGTGGGTGATAAAAGAAATTGCGGGTCAAGAAAGAGGAGTATAAAAATAGCCGGCCGCGGGAAAAAAGTTTGAGAAACAGCCGAAGTATTGAAGAAGCTTTTGAATGTTGAGAAATTAAGTGTATGAACATTGAACACCTGCTTGCTTACAATTATTTTCCGATACTTCAGACAGTAATTACGGTTTATCGTCAAAAACGGTGATTGGATAAATCAACACACGTATGAATCGGCACACTTTTTAAAAGAGCTATAAAGACATTAAAAGTACGAAAAATTAAAAATAATACTACCCCGAAAACCCAATCTAACCTAACCTAATTGATAATAATGTATGCATACTTCCGACTCTCGACGGTCTCCGTGGTTGAGTGGTTACGATCCTCGGCTACGAATCTGGAGGTCGCATCTTCAAATCCCGGCGTGCGCAAGATTGTGTTATTTCATAATTCTTTTGTTTAAAATAATATGTAGTATATTTGCGGCACGTTCTAGAATGGTGAATACTGTCAGTATCGCCCTGGTGAAAGTCCACCATTCTGAATTGAAACGTTGCTTGAAACGGCTGTAGCCGTGTTTGGTGACCAGACCTGAATAATATATCACTTTACATTTTTTTTAAAGTGATATAAAGTCAAGGGGTGAATACAATATGTAGTAATTCAGTTAAATTATCTAGATATACCTTATTGTTTGAAATGGTTTTAGTTGTGTTTGGTGATCTGTTCTGAATAGCCAGGAGCCATCTCCTTCCCCTTCCCACTCCCTTCATCTTCACGGCATACCCGGAATGCGGAATCATACCATTTCCATTGTCGCACTGGCTTCGCTCAGTCGGGAGCAGTTGGGACTCTTGTGCGGCACCCATTCACATAAAAATAAATAACTCTGTGAAATTATCCATAGGTAAGTATAAAAAAAAATTATATCGTCCAATCGCTGAATCATAAACATCTCCGAATCATAAACTACATCTCGAATCTCGAGTTACTATAATATGGCGAACAGCTCGTAAATACATTCTGTGGTGATTTTTACTATCATAATTATGTATCCCAAACATAACTAAGATAACATAGATTCCATTAGGCACATCCTTTCGCAATTAAGATTCTGCGCACATGACAAGAGGGCTTTCACAAAAATGCTCTATTTAAGAGGAACGGCTGCGCGGCCTGTTTCATACAAAACTTATTTTTTTATTTGAGGCCAAAATACACACCTAAACCTAACGGTCGTTTTTTCCATCAAAATGTATAGTAAATATCTAGTACGGATGAGATGTAATTTA
>JAHDVE020001247.1:0-110882 GCA_022606495.2 Halesus radiatus
AGGAAAAATTTGGTAAAGAAACAATATTGCGTCTTATCTTATTGACGGCCTCCATGGTCGAGGGGTTAGGCTCTCGACTATGAATCCGAAGGACACGGAATAAAATCCCGGCGTGCGCAAATAAATTTTATTTAATTAATATGTGATGTTTCACAATTAGTTCATTTAAAAATAGTATATGGTATACGAGTATTTGCGCACGTTCCAGAGTGGAAGATACTTTCAGTGTCGCTCTGGTGAAAGACCACCATTCAGAATTGAAACTCTACTTGAAATGGTTTTTAGCCATGTTTGGTGAGCAGATCTGAATAGCCAGGTATTTCCCCACCTTCCTCTTCCCCTCCCCAATACCTTCAGCCTCACAACATTTCCTAATTGGGGATGCCATAGTCTCACTGGCTCTAGCAATCAGAAGAAAATTACGTTGACCAAGAAAATTACCCTACCCATTTTTGCAATATACTTAATTTACAGATATACTAACAATTAATCAAACAATAATAATATCTACATTTAGTTTGAATGTCCTTGTACTAAATATATAAGTTAGACATATAATACACAAGTTAATAACGTATTTCTGAAATTCTCTTTTCTTCATCTTTTCAGATATAACGTCACAAAAGTAGAATAGTTTTTTTGGGTCACTGGGTATGTGACTGGTCGCGACCTCGATTAAAAACCCCATTACGTTTCTCAGCGTGATGTATCTTTTCAACATTACAAATATATTATTATATTCATGGTATTGTAGATTATACAATATTGTCACACAAAATAAATGATAGTGAGTTAAGATATCTACAAATGAAGTTGGTTGGAAGAGGAGTCGGAAAGGAACCAAAATTGTTAAATATATTTTTTTAATTATTTTATTGAAGTTTAAAAACCTCATTGTAATATTTAATCATTGAAGAAGATAATATTAACATAACCTAAATGAAACATGAATCCGAAAAAAAAACAGAAAATAAAATGATATCAGTCGCATCTGGGACTCGAACCCAGGACCTCTGTCTTTCCGGAACAACCGCTTTACCAACATAGCTAATGAGACCAGTTCAATTCATAATTTATAATTTCTAATCATCATAAAAATACCTGCCAATAATATGGGATTAAAAAATAGGGAATGATATTGACAAAGTCTTGAATTAGAAATGTGATATCGATGAAGATATCTTTTTATTTTCTGTTGTTTTTTTCGGTTTCATGTTTCATTTAGGTTATGTTAATATTATCTTCTTCCATAATTAAAAATTGTTATATTTTGTTTCATTAAGCGAATAAATAAATCAAATGAAACACTCAAACTTTGTTTAAACCACATCTATTTTATAAGCCTACCGGTTTCGGAACAAAAGTTCTATCCTCAGAGCAAGTGTATACTGAACAAAATTACAAAAATATTTAATAAATAAATAAGCATGTGAAAATACAAAATTTTAAGTATAAATTTTTTTATAGTATAAGAGTTTAAAATGCCAAATGGTATTTTAATTATTTATATTTTGTAAACTATTTGTGTTTTTTTAGCCCTCCTCATTAGAGGGTCCTGTGCTGAGGCAGACTAGAGTTAATTAATTTGATGTCACCTAAAGAGGTTCGTCTTCTATGTGGTTTTTAGTGCTTTGAGGTAATTTCATTGACCTCTTTCAGCGGGATTTTAATTCTCGACTTGTACTCATTAAACTTTTCTATTCGTTTTATATCTGGGAGAAGGATATTATCGTGTTTTGTTGCAAAATATATATTATATAGTTTCTTTACCGATTGCGGTTTTATAATATGGAATATTTTTACGTCAAATTGATTAGATCTAGTTTCATAGATACGTGGTCTAGGGAGGGGGGTTGTGTATTTTTTATAGTATTAATAGTATATTTTCGGCATATATTTATCGCACATTCGGTACGCCAAAACTTTTCAAAATGTCCATCAAAGGCATTCTTATTGTATGGGCGTAGTCGTAATGAATATTTTTTATTTGTATTCAGATTGCATAATCAGATATATTATACATTTGAACTATAAAATATCATTAATTGTTATTGTGTTTAATTCGTAGAAATCCATTTAAATAGTCTTTTATTATTACTTATATGGTTTTATTTACCTATTTAATTTTTTATCTTGTTTAAAATGATTTATTAATATTTTTGGTCAACACCGAATTACAAATCAAATAATTTACTGCGAAAATCCATTTTTCCCGCTATTAATAAAGGAACGTGTTTATTAATTGTTTGACAATAACGTAATTGCTATTAAGGAATTGAATTTAAATTTGTGTGGTAACTTCGTGAATTATTTTTAACGATTACATCGTTGAGATTTCGTGAATATACTAAAAAGCGATGATTAGAAATTTTTTACCCTTTTATTTATTAACATTATTACATTAGGATCAATTATTCGTTTATTTAACAACTAGAGATAAACGAACGAACTAATGAACCAGATTATAATTTAAAATAAGTTTGACAATGGCTTTGAGCGCCGAGCGAATATTAAAAACTAAATACTTACAGAACTTAATGATAACATTATTCATTTTGGTTTACTTTAAATAAAAAAAGATTCAAATATACCAAAATTATATGTACTCTCTCAAAATCTTTATTTCTTCTTTACACGTGCGTTATTTTGAAAAAAATATATCATTGTTAAAGTTTCAGAGCATGTTGTTGTTGAATTTGGATCTGTCATCCAACTTTAAGTGAACTAATTAATGAAAACGGAACGAGATAACAAAATAAGTCCGCAGGGAGAACAAAACTAATATTTGGCTCCGAACCCCGCACAAGTCTGCGAATCAGTCTTGACCTGGAATTTTATTCGGGAAAGTTTCCTATTGAGTCTAATAGCGGATCTAGCGGGACCTTAGCGGATCTAGGGAGGTTATCCAAGGAAAACAGTGATGGAGGTCAACTTCTAAATGTTTCTAAAGAGTTCAAGGGAGTTTTCTTGAATGCTTAATGGGAGGACTTTTTCCTCGATTTTACTTTAAGAAACCAACTTACAGTGTACAAAAAAAGAAACTATTTCAAATATTGCTTCAAAGGAGATATACGATAATACTCGCGTTGTCGTTAATCCAGTATTACATTTCCGTAGACCTTATAGACGCATAATATATGTCATACAATTATAAATTACATAATTAAAAAGCCACAAAAAAGTTGAAACTGTGTAATTAAAGACATATCAGATACCTACAATCAGGCAATTTGGTAGACGGGTACGGATACCGTCGGCCCCTACGGGAATCAATAATTGAATAACAAACATCTTCGCCATAGATCACCCCAAGTAGTTCGGAATGTTTGGTTACTTAGCGAGGGTGCACGGGTTTTTTAAATATATTTTATTTACTCATTTAAGTATCGTACAAGAGTCCCATCTGCCGCTAAACGTCTGGAAGCAGTGAGACTATGCCATCCCAATTGGGATATGTTGTGATGTTAAAAGTAGTAGGGAGGTGCAGGAAATGGGAAAGAGGAAGGCGGGCAAGTAACTGGATATTCAGGTCCTGTCACCAAACACGGGTTAAGACATTTCTAGCAACGTTTAGATTCTAAATGGGGTGAGGTTTATCAAAATTTTGGCGAGGGATGCGTCTGTCCACCAATGGCCGGTTGACATATTTGACCTCTCCAGCCGGATCCATTGCCTTGCACTGCAGTGGGATGTATGAATTAATATCCTGGGCATACTGACCTCCAAATTCCTACCGAATCCTCATACCTTTTTCCTTCAAGGCTGCCATTATTTTATTTAAGTAGACCCTCCGCACAGCATTCCCAAAGATCACGTAAGCCTTGAGAGTAATTGTTTTCTTCAGGGCCTCCTGAACGGAGTAAATGTTTTTAAAAAATGCGCTAGTGGTGTCGTATACAAACTTTTCCCTTTCTCGCTTAAAGCAATAAGCAGGCGTTAACCAGACAAAATACTGTTTCTCAGTGACGTTTGGCAAAGACATCGACGTCGTAAATGTATTGTTTTTTTTTACATTAATTCCACACGGAATGCCCTGAGGAAAAAATTTCCCTTTGGGGATGCTATGTAGAGAGTACTTTGGAGGAAAAGAAGGAGAAAACGTTCTTGAAGGAAAAAAGATATGAGGGGTAGCTAGGTATCTAGGGGTCAGTGCGTCCAAGGGTGACAGATCTGTGAATTCAGCCCTCCCACTGCGGTGCTAGGGGATGATGGGTCGAAAGAGTCCAGCTGGAGAGCTTCCCTCAACTGGCTTCCCCGATCCGGTCCACCACGCAGTTGGTGAGCTGACGCACCCCATTGCCAAGACCTAAACAAACCTCATCGCATGACCAATCGGTGGCTAAATTGGCATCGCGTCTGGACCCAACCCAAGCGTCATGAGTTCAATTCCGGCTCTTCTGTCAAGTCAAAATCTTCTGCTTACTATGATGGTACTAGGAGATTTTCAAATATTGTCAGGTTATTCGTAACCCGGAAAAATTTGTCTTTGTTTTAAAAAAATAAATAAACCCGGGCATCTCTGCTAAGTCACTTTAAGTAGCGAACCACTTGGGGTGACTTGGGGTGGTGTTAGTTATCCAATGAATGGTTTCCGGGGCGGTGGTACGCATATTCGCTTCAAGTCATTGGCTAGCCTAAATCTGCATAACCACACTAAACTATCTTACACGTCAAATAGAACAAAATGTATATTTTCCCTAAACATTTTAAAGGCGGTAAATTTACCCTTATTCTGAAAACGTGAACAATTTTTAAAAATAAAATTAACTTGTTGTGAGCTTATGGTGCGTATACCTATTACCAAAGTGAAAACCATCACATTCTGAAAATATGTCGAGGCTAGGTGGTATCTCTTGAATAAAATTACATAACATAGCGAGTGTGCGTTTGTACTTTGAAATATATGAAGGGGTAGGAATATTGTTCGAAAAAACATTTTTTATGTCACGTGGGATACAAAGCACTTGCTAAGATTACTTTTGGTTGAATAATTTTGCAAGCTTTTGTAATAACACTTTTGTCGTCAATATTTAACAGAACAAAAAAAATGCATAGCAATGAGCACAATAAAATCAATTTCAACTGTATCTTGTTTATTTTATGACCGGACCGGTTTCGAACAACCAAGTTCATCTTGAGAATTGTACATTCTTGCTTAAAGTTTTGACATCTGTACATTTTTGTAGCAGGGATGGAAATCAAATGATTCTATTTGCATTTTGGTGATAGGTATAAACCTTATAATAATTTTTTTAAATAGATACTCAAAAGTAGCTAAAATATTAGAGGAATTAAATTGACTAACAGTAAAACAAATGCTGACATTGACCGTATTGATTTTCATACATAAAATCAGAAACAACTTGTTACCAATATATTGCTCAAAAAAAAATATTTACAACATGTACATTTTTTAATTTTTTTTTTATATGAATACCTCACAAGAGTCCCAACTGCTCCCAACCGTCTGGAGCCAGTGAGACTATGGCATTCCCGATTGGGGAATGTTGTGAATCTGAAGGTATTGGAGAGGGGAAAGAGAAGGGGAAGAAGAAGGTGGGGAATACCTGGCTATTCAGATCTGGTCACCAAACACGGCTAAAAGACATTTCAAGCAACGTTTCAATTCTGAATGGTGGTCTTTCACCAGGGCGATACTGAGAGTATCTTCCATTCACGGAGATAATACAAGAACGTGTAAGGATATTAAACTACCGAAAAAGAACAAAGCCAATACACAAAATAGTGTATTTTATGAAGGGATGAAATGCTATAATGCTCTGCCGGACCCAATCAAAAGTGCAACAATTAATAAATTTAAAATAGATTATAAAAAACACATTAAGTTAAACAAGAAAAAAATTTGTTAGTTTTTAAATTATAATTATCTATATGTAATATTATAAGAGTCATTTACTGTTTCTTTACATTTTTAACCTCACTAGGACTAAGCCTGTAAGAAGGTTAACTAATTTTATAAAAAATTACACATTTTAACACGAAAAATTATTTTTATAAATTAGTTAGAATATATTAGCATACATTATTCGAACGTCGCTTTTAATATTGGAATATCGATAGATAATTATTGTTACAAAAATGTTTTATACGGGTCGGTACCAAAGCGACTCGAAGGTATGAGAAATCGGTGAACCGACAATTGATCCCTCGATAGTTGACCCCCCGATAGTTGATCCCCTCGACAGTTGATCCCCAAGACAATTGATCCCTCGGACAGTTGATCCCTCCAACAGTTAATCCTTCCGACAGTTGATCCACTAAATGATTATTTCTTATATATATCCTCATTTGTAAAGTAAGTACACAGAGATGATATGCGGCTGTATAAAAAACTCGATATACATATAATATCTGCAGGCGTCTTGAGTGGAAATCCGCTTACAAAATATTTTTACTAACAATAATGCATAGTCATAATATAAGACATGTATATAAAAAAATATGCAATTAATTTAAGAACGACAATAATAAAAACACAGATATTTAAAAAAAAATTCTTTTAAACGTAAACAAGGAATTAGACAATTTAAAATATTCTAGAAAACTATTAAATATAAGTGGAGCCTGATATAAATAATTTCTTTGTAACCAAAAGAAGTTTAAGCATGAATTGCTGCAAAGTTTAGACCAGAGCCAATTCTAGTAAATAGTACGACTTTGCTGTGTTCTCTCTGCAAGAATAATGTATTTAAACAAATCTACAAAGCGAATGTGTGATGTATAGCTATTTTACATTCATGATGACATTACATTCTTTATAAAGTGAATTAGTTGGAAACTGAATTTTTTTTTTATCATGACTTTAAGAATCAGTTTTTGAGCAATTTTAAGTGGTCCCTTCTTAGTCTTTAGTTCTCCGTTAATCTTACTTACTCACTTCAGTTGCTTGGATACTTAAATTTGAATTAAGTTTTGGGTAAATACTCTAGCATCATTGTCCAATTAAAATAATAATATTGGGACAGAGTTCAAACTTGATTTTATTATACTCATTACGATGAAATCCCAACAAGACTAAGAAGTTCCTAAAATAGAAATTATCATAGCCTTTAGAGTAATAATGTTCCGAAGACGGTGCGAGTAAGTATCGTAGAAACTAGGGTATTTAAGATGTAAAAACTGATTTCATAACAAAGGATCGCCATTATCGTATAATTGTTAGCGTGGCAATTATTTTACGTTCTTTTGCCTTTGAAAGTGGTTAATGGCACTATTAACGTTTTGAACAAGCGGCTTTCTCCGTGAAGTATTGTAGTAATACACACTTAGATTTTTTTTGTACCACATCTAACGATACAGTGCATATTTTATTTTCAGTTTTAAAAATACTTGAAGAACTTAATAATAACATTATTAAATTTGATTTACATTAAATTAAAAAAAAAAAAATTAAATGGAGTTCTACGAATTAAACAACAATAAATACAGTGCATAGATTATAAAACAAGCTTTGGCACGATTAAGTGAACCAATTTACCAATGGTCATGCCAGTGGGTAGGGCAATCTTGCTGTTAAATAGAATCACTTCGGATATTGACATATTTAGCATCAATAAATCTGTATTTAAATAGAAAGCTTTGTTGCTATTAGTATAATACCAGTAAGTATTATGTTCAATTTACTGAGATCATGGATGTCTTTTTTTTTTTTTTACATGAATACCGCACAAGAGTCCAAACTGGTCCCAACCGTCTGGAGCCAGTGAGACTATGCCATTCCCAATTGGGGAATGTTGTGAGGCTGAAGGTATTGGGGAGGGGAAGGAGAAGGGGAAGAGGAAGGTGGGGAAATAACTGGCTATTGAGATCTGGTCACCAAATACGGCCAAAAGCCAATTTAAGCAACGTTTCAATTCTGAATGGTGGTCTTTCACCAGGGCGATACTGATACTATCTTCCACTCTGGAACGTGCGCAAATATACTATATATATATATTTTTTTTAATTAATTAATTGTGAAATAGCACAAATTAATTAAATAAAATTTACTTGCGCACGCCGGGATTTGAACCCGCGACCTTCGGATTCGTAGTCGAGAGCCTTACCCCTCGACCATGGAGGCCGTCCATTCTTTCTTTTAACATTATCTTATCGTCTACATTCTTTCTTTTAATTTTTATAATTTTTTATAAGTAATTATTTTGGATGTTGTACATCCTGTCTTTAAAAATCCTTTAAAATGTAAATTTTGTAAAATTAAAAAAAAAAATAAAGAACTGAATTTAAAATATTTGAGTTAGGCCATATCAAAAGTCGGAATAACAGAAGATAATGTATGAGACAATCTATGAATGCAAATGAATCGAGAAGTGTATGCCAAGAATATTTAGTGGTCCGTCATCTCTGTTGATTCCTGTAGTGAAACGGCGCGATGGTTAATTATTTAAACAGTGTGCTGATTTTTACATGTGTTGATTTATCCGGTCATCGAATGAAACAATTATTTACATTAGGTACTCGCCACAGAGAACCGAACTTTAAACATCTTGCCAATCGCGAGGCTTTGGACTGATCGAGTACGGAACTAATTAATCTAACCCCATAATTGTGAAATACAATCTCAAAAGCCCTTTACGAAGTTAGAAAAAAACTTCAAACTCTGGTCAAACTTCCAGTAAAATAAATAATAGCTCTTCACACAGAATAATCAAACGGAATCTCGTATTTACTGTTAACATAAATTGATCAAACGAATTCTTGTATTTACATATTAAGGGATCGGACTGAGGAAGGGTTCAAATTTGTGGGATAAACTGTCGAGAAAGAAAAATTCAAAGACAAAGTACATCCAAAATGAGCACAGCAGAACAAAAACACAATATTTCATTCTGAATTTATATGTACGAGCTATATCTGGAATAATGGTTATATCTTTATTATTTATTTAAGGAAACGATTTTCGAGGAAATGAGTAAAGTTACACATAAACTCATCTCAAGTTTATATATAAATTTAGTGTTTTACCTGGAACTCAGAAAATAGTGTAGGTTCGTGAGTAAACATCTATTTTCTATGAGAATGTTTTATTATTTAAAGGAACGGCTACGCGGCTTGTTTCATACAAAACGTAATTTTGAATCTGGCCGATATTTCATAACTTAAAACAAAAATAATTAAAATACTTCTCATACGTATTGGATATTTACTAAACCTTTAATTAAAAAAATATATATCATTCAGTTTGGATGGGTATTTTGGCTTCAAATCCAAAATGAAGTTATGTATGAAACAGGTAGCGCAGTCTTTCCTCTTAAGTTTCCTCTACTTCGAAAACAGCGTTGGCAAGTACGGGCGTTATTAATAATTACATGATTTTAAATACATAGTAAACAAATTATTAATTTTAATAGGACAAATAAAATTAAATGAGATTTTTTTGTGAAAGACGAACATTGTTTAAACAATATTAATCAGTTCAGTTACTAAATATTCCATTTCTTTATTAACTTACGGTAAATATATGATATTTTTTTAATGTATCCTGGAATGTGGGGAAGTACGAATGAATACGTATTTATATTCTGTCAAAGGGATATGTATTATAAATAGAAAATACATGAACTATAAAAGTTCAAAGAGTCACAGGTAAGTATAGAGTTGTCTCTAGTAGTCTAATGAAATTTGTGAACCTCTTAAGATTGGAATGTTTGACAGATTATTATCTTTCAAAATATTAATGATTAAAAAAAAATTACACTCAATCATTGTAGAACCAGGGGATTTATGAGCTGGTATGGGTACCGCCGCCCAGAAACCATTCATTGAATAACCAACACCTCTGCCATATGTCACCCCAAGTGGTCCGCTACGTTTGGTGACTTAGCATGGGTGCCAGGGTTAATGGAGTGAGGTTTGTTCAGGTATTGGCAGAGAATGCGTCTACGTTGGACCGAATTGGGAGAAGCCGGTTGAGGGAGACCTCTTGACCGCTCCATTTTAAATCTTTTAACCCATCGCGTTGCGCCTCAGTAGGAGCAATGAATTAATACGTCAGTGACTCCTGGATTCACCAACTACCCCTTATACTTTTTTTTTCTTTCCCAGAACTTCCTATTCTTCCTTTCCTTAAAAATACTCTGGAATGGATATAAGGCTCTTTCTCAAGTAATCGTAAAATGGGAAGGTTTATTTCTAATTAAGAAACTGTCTATTTTATAAAATACCATAGTAAAACGTAACTGGAAATTTTATCGCAGACGGCTAAGGCGAACTCTAATGAGGATATGCAATCGACTCCAATCAGATATTGATAGAATTATTGATTGGAGTAAGAGGAATCAGATTGAGTTCAATATTTCTAAATGTTTCATTCTTTCTTTCACAGGGGGATGTCATATTGGTTTTACCGATATAATATGAACGCCCGAAGTTTAAAACGTGTCTCCACTATGAAAGGTCTTGGTATCGTGTTTGATAGTAGGCTGACATTTCATGCTCATATTGAAGTGACCTATAGAGTACTTCATTAAAGATGTTGGGTTTCGTCCTACGTACTGCAAGGTATTTTAAAGACACTCGGGTTCTCATAATTTTATATAACTCATTAGTAAGGGGTAGGCTTGAGAGTGGGTCGGTGGTTTGGAGCCCATATCAGGTGAAGTATTCCCTCATGTTGGACAGAGATCAGAAGAAATTTTTGAGATTTCTCTACCAGAGGGAGTATTGACTTTCTCTTAATAATAATAATCATGTTTAAATATCTTCTTTTTCAAGTCATAAATGTAAAAGATTTTAAATCAATGGGATTCACTCCTGAAATATATACTATAGATTTAGTTTTAATTCTGCTAGTCTGAAGATGCCCGACGAAAATAAACCAGTGGAAGTAGGTTTTTTAAGTAATAAAAATTCAAAATAATAAAATTAAAATACTTGAATTTATTTTCATATTAATATTAATAAAAAAAATATATATATTTATTTTTTATTTTTATTTCTACTATGAATTTGTTATTCGATGTTTCGTAATATTTTTTTATTAACATTTTAGATTAATTACTTACCTATTCTTATCAATTATTTTAATGGTAATTTGTCTCCCCTTGCATTATTATGTTCTATGTTTATCATTTGTCTATACTTGAGATTGTTATTTTTAGTATTGTATATATTCCAGATAAAGAATAGATAAGTTGGTATGTATATATATTAATAAAGTGACTGTCTCTAATTAATTAACAGAAACTTTCAAAATTAGCATCATTAGTAGATATATATTAATGACATAACTGAGAAACAGGTTGAATTCCTAAAATACCTTGGCCTTGGGAGTAAATCTTATTGTGAGGGGTACCCCTGAATAGATTATCTAGGTAAACTCTCAGTATTTATAGGCAAAGCGATTTGAGTAAAGCGCACCTGTGGTGAAATGTCCCTAATTTAGACAAATTGGGAAATAAAGGTATTAAGTTATTTTATTTATTTATTTAGAGATACCCAGTACATTTTATTAAAAATGATAAGGTTGGTATATTAATATTTACATTGTTAAAGCACTTATTACGTATAGCCATCCGATATATTCATGTTGACTGGAGTGAGAATGCTTCTTAACTGATGAATGCATGTGTGACCAACATTAATGAAATGAAAGAAGTGTGTGGAGAGATGATGTGTAATAAATAAAACAATATTTGTAGTGTTAACACCTTTGAAAAATTGTAGTACATAAAAATGGAATGGGTTTGCGCCTTTATAACTTTAATCATTATAAATATCAAAGGCAAATAAAAATAATAATTCCCGTATTTTAAATAAACAATTAGATTTTACCTAAAGTTCGTTTTTAAGGATGTTTCCTTTCATCCCTCTCCTTCCCGTACCCCTCTACCTACCCAACTACCACCACCCTTCTAATGCTCTTTCCTGTTCTACACTGATATACTGTTTCTTTCGCCCATTTTCACTGTCTTCATTATGATATACCAATGTATATTAATTTAGTTTATATGTGTACGTTGCTAATGAAGGTTGGGTTAAACCGAAACCGGTCAATAATGCATTGAAATAAATAATAATAATAATAAATGTTTATTCCGGTATGTGGGGAGGTTAGTGCAGTCCCACACATTCCATATAAAATAAAACAAAGTGGTATAAAAATAAAATTCTTTCATTTAAATTATAATATCAAGCCATAAAGTGATTGCTTTCTTTGATATACTCTTAAAAACTATTCGTTATAGTATAAATATTTAATATTATATTGATATTCCGAATGCTCTTTATATTAAGGTCACGATATATTCAAGCCACCGTTATTATGTATGGTTCCAGTTTCAGTAGAGTTTTGTCATTATGGCTTTATACGGAACAACTAACTTCAAACAACGTTCAAATTCATCACCATTTGTTAGGAGAGGTCATTCAAAGTACAGTATTTCATAAATATTTTCCACTGTAATAATTTCTCTATAATATAAAGTTATGAAATTATGCGTGAAACTTGTTCTTGGGGGTAGGGGTTGTGGCTAGGGGTAGGGGTAGAGGTAGGGGTAGGAGAGTGGTAAGAGTAGTGGTAAAATATCACAACCTCAAAAATGTACTCCAAACCATTCATAATCCCGGTCAACGCTGGGAACTTCATCTAGTATGTACGTAATAAAGCAAGGTACGAGTGTTAAATTAAAATCTTTTATCACATAATTAATATTTTCAAAAACATAAAGTAACAAAATATTTTTTCGTCTCCAGGTTTTGAACACGCGACCACTAGGTCCTGAAATTGTGATAAACCTTAAGCTCTGCCCTAAAGTGACATTTTTTAAACATTATATTAAGCTAAAACCACTCGCGATACAAAAAGTGTAGCTTCATTTGTTGTACCGAGAGCTACTCGAATTAATTGCGGATAATGCCTCTGGGAAGGTGAGTGTTTTTAGAGCTCTTGTTCTTCCTGACCTTTCTAACAATAGAGGTCCTGAAAACAAGGTTCCTCCCCGCCAGGTCGCGAAGACAGCAGGGGTAGGTAAAATGTGCCGGTGGAATGGGGTGGATAGTAGAAAGCTTTACGAGTAGTTAAACCCTCTGAAAGTCGATATTTTTTTATTGCAGAATGCCAGAACTGCTGTTATTAATTTATTTTTATTTTTTTTACGATTTTTTCACCTTTTACTGTTTTAATTTTTTTTTAAGGAATATAAATTACCGGTTTTCGAAAAACCTAAAAAAAATTTATTCCTACTTCCATCATTATTAGAGGAAAATGTCGGTTGTGCAATTGATGGAGGACATGGATTCAAGTCTTCCATAATCATACAGGCTTTTGATTCTGCTTTTAATGTTGGGAGTGAGGAGAGTTTAAATAATGTTAGGTTAGTCGTAACCAAGGAATATCTACTTTTCTTAAATGTAGAAAAATTAAGCACATAACTTTACGTTTCTGCGTAACAAAATTTGCCTGAAAAAATGATCGTTGTTGGCAGTTCTCGCCTACCCTAAGAACAGCGATAAATCGTTGACTGGCATTGGCAACAGGGTTAAGGTAGCGTGGATAAAAGGGGTGGCCAGCGGAAGGAAGACACTGAGGAGCTACACCTATAGAAACACGTTGTTTGCTTGTCCTTGCTTACTACAGTTGAAATTAACCAACAATTTTTATTATTTTGAATTTCGATTTAGAGCAGATGAACAAATTCATTGGCCTCTCTGCGGCTTAGAAATTGAGGGACTTAGGTAAATTGGCGTCAGCATTGTTTTTTTTTTGCAATGGTATAGATCACACTTCTACAGATTATCTGTTCAGTGGCTGCATGGGTATTTCTTGGCAGGGACGCGCAACCTTGCTCCATTTGGAATGCCTTCGCATTGAACCAGCAGGAAGTTTGGGGTGTTTTATTTTTCGTGTCATTTCACGGTCTCGGTTCCCGAATGTTTTGGCATCGTTTTTATATATTCTCTGTTCGTGGGTGTTTGAATAGAAAATTCTTTGTCTTTTACGACAGAGATTTGTTTGCATAGTGTTAATGTATTTATTTATCAATGTCAAAAACGAAAGATGTAACTTGATATAATTTTTCTGTTTAATTATATTTTAATATATATATGCTGCTAAATAATCAAGATATTCCAAGGTGTTGCCAAATTTATAAAAAAATCCTTTATCCTATCCGATTTGATTGTTACTGGTTACTTTAAAAACTCGACTAATATCCTCTTGGTGAGATATAAAGAAATCCATTCTAGTAACCAAAAATTTACCATTTTTTTCTGTCTACTACATCATTAAACACCTTTGAATTGCTTAATGATTGTAAAAAGATCATGTAAAATTATTAGGTTTATATCGCTTTAAATACTGTTCAAAATAAGGTTAATAAAACCGGAATGCTTATAAAAATATGAATGAGTATAGTAATAACTTAACTTAGATAGCTGAATGGTATAGGAGCTAACGTCACATCCTAGGTAATACTTGAGGCAGACAGCTGGAGACCAATTAATAGGAGTAAAGGCATTTCCTTGAGACAGCAAGAACTCTCCAGAGGAAGTAGAATGACTTTGACGTTGATTTTTCTACCCTTAATGGCGTTCAAGGCCTTTTTTCAATGATTCTGTTGTAATTTATCAGAGGTTGCGACAAACCAATTTTATTCTTCGGAGTAAGTTTTATTCATCTGTTTTTATTGTTGTTACACAAATTTAATAAAATAAATATAATACTTTGAGATATTTTAGGGAAACATATTTTTTGATTAGTCACAGTCCTCCTTATTGGGATCTCCTACTATTTTGCTAATTGGGGATTTTCATCTCCCTCGCCGGGTATCAAATTCGGAAAATTCTGATTTAAAGTAAAGTGCCTAAACGGTACTCCTGCCAATTTTAAACGCGAGCAAAATGCGAAACACAAATCGCGTCGAATAACTTCAGAAAATGAATAAATATTTACATTTCTTTTAAAGTAACGTATTTCAGTGTCCACAATTTTAGACAATAAGATAAAACAAAAAGCTCCGAGGCTTTGATGTTCAAAGGTAATGAGAATATTATTTTGAAAAAAAAAACTTAACTAAGGTTCAAATAAAAGTAAAATAAAAGATACGTCTCTTTTATTTGTTGCCTTCTTCCTTACATTTACTTATTTGAAAAGAATTGCCAGAATTATATCAATATTTAAAAAAATCTTTTTCAACGAAATACAACGAAATAATCACCATTTGCCCGCCTATAGGCGTTGTTAGAATAAAACGGTTATCTAATTCTGAATTATTTTATAATTTCTTCAAACGATTGGTATTCACTTTGTGGCGTCATTATTAATAAATAAATTTAAAAATATACTTTATATTTATATTCATAAATATTTATATTCCTAATGATGAAAACATCGCTTTTGAAACATTTAGATAACAATGCATATTTGGTGTATAAAGTGGTGAATACTAAGTATATTTTTTAATTATTTTAAGTTCGTTATCAGTTTGTCAATACAAACGTATGTTCCAACAAGACATGAATTAGAAACAAAAATCAGTTCGCTTAAAAACAATTTCTTTAAAGTATAATCGGTTCAAGATATTGCTCTTAAAGCGATCCACTTTATAAAATTCAAACGAAATCATGCACTCCTTCCACAGATGGAAAAAATTGTTGAAATTCTTCCCTAACACAGACCGCATTCGTTTCGATTTACGCAAAAAAAACATCAAAAAGATTTTTTTTTTGTATAGCTCAGGCATAATTATTACATTTTTTTACTGTTATACTATATTCTAAAAACTTAATTTGTCACAATGAACAATACGACAATATCTTAAAAGGGGTTCGTAAGTAGGAGATTTTTTTATGTACTATACTTGATTTTTTTCTAGGCTTATAAAATGACTCACCAAAAAAATGCCAGGTTAAACGAAAGGCCAAGGTGTGATCTACTTGTGGTATTTAATTTAATAATCTACGATATTTCCAGGCCATCCTATTATAAAAAAAAACACATATTTTTGCATTATTTCCCAATGCATTGATTTATTTTTTTTTAAAGATAAGTAAGCTCAAACCAAAATGTTATTTATTAATTATTTGTGTTTTAAATGTATTGAACTCCATATATATTTTTTTAATTTAACGTAAATCAAATTTAATAATGTTATTATTAAGTTCCGCAAATATTTTTTTATTTTTTTATTGTGACAGCTGTTTCGGGGTTCAAGGCCATTTTAAAACTGCCTAAACACCGAAACAGCTGTCACAGTACTAAAAACTAAAAATACTTGCAGAACTTAATAATAAAATTATCAAATTTGATTTACATTAAATTTAAACAAAGGATTTTTTGCATTTCTTTATACCAAACACACATAAGTTTTTAATGAGTGTCAATACATTTTTCTGCTACTGTTAAGACAAATTGAATACTCGTTAATTTCACTTACCTACTATGAAAGAAGAAAAACTTGAATCTCTCTGCGCTACGATATGATACGTGGTGACATATCTGTAACTTACCTGAAACAAGAAAATAAAACAAAATAAGTACAAAAAAATATTGAATTCATTCGGTTTTCACCGAAATGAATGATTACGCATTATACAGTGGAAGTAGTAACTTGATTCAAATAAATAAGTAAATCGTATTTACACGGACTAAGCGCAGTTAGAAAATAGCACTGAACGGTAAGCACACAAATACGCAGATAGCGGGTTACTAACTCAAAAAATACTACAAACGATTTATCTCTTAAGTACATACTGGTTACAAGTAAAATGCACAATATTTCAAAAGACAATAATTCTCAAACTGTATTCTTCTCCATTCTATAAAAAATACGTATTATAATTTTAGGTAATACGTTCAAAATTGCTGTCACTTGTTCTCAAACTGCACTTGCTTTCAAAAATTTTGTGACGTATTTCATAGAATTTAAAGATTACAGTTTGAGAATTTTGGTTTTTTGAAACCTTATACAGATTCCCAACTACAAGTATAGAATTTACATATAAATTATTTGTGGTTCTTGTCTTAGCAACATACAAAGTGATGCTTGGACTATTTTTGATTGCTGACTTTGAATGCCGAAGCAGCGGTCACAATAAAACATTACGTAGCGTAACAACTATCAGAATATTAATATTAATATGGATCAGCATTGGCTACTTTCAAATACTAAAAATGAATGTGGAATTCAACAAACTGAAAAAAAATCATAATTAAATTTGGAGATATTGAATAAAGTTTGAAATTGCTTATTTCACGGTTCTTTCCGGGAAGCTTTAAAGAACCTTATAATAGGCTATCTATTATCTGTAACTAAAATGATAATATTCTTAAACTAGTAGTATCAATTAAAGCTCGCTATCAGTCGCTGTGATACTAACGAACTAATCCTTTACCTTTACTTAAATATAAATTTACTATTTACATTTCATGAGCCAGCAAATTCCCGGCTAATCTTACATTTTGCTGGCTTAATCACTTCAATGGGTTTTTACCTTTGTTTCTAAAAGTACGAAACTTATTTGAATAAACACTTAACTCTTGTTCTGACTTTTTTCTCAGTTCTTCGGGAAATCTTATTCTTTCTTTTAAAATTGTATTATGTAAATTTGGAATCTGGGACCGTGTGCAAATACGGGACGCCGGACCACAGCCTGGTTAGAAAAAGCAGACGGTTAAAAAAACAAAATGATCATGACAAGCAGAGAATTGGAAAAATATCTTTAAAAAAAACTTCAAACGAACTGGGGGTTGGCAGAGATAATGAAATGCCGCAGAACTACGTACTGTCCTTGCCTCATCCAGTCACGTATAACCTGACTCAAGTATTTGATTTACTCCAACGCAGAATTACATTCTAGGACGGTCCCGAGTTTATCTTCTACGCACTTGTGCGTGATATTTTCTGCTGTCACTCCTAGGGAACCGTTCATTCGCTCTACGTCAAACCATATAAGCCTCCTTTTTATTATCTTATCAATGCCCTTGCATTATCCTTGCATTTTTTTACGGATCCCCTTTTTCGTATTTCAGTCACATACTCGTAGAATTTTAAATGTCTTTCTCTAATAGTTTTACAAGTCAGAGTTGGCATCAAAACTCTGTTGTGAACTGCTAGTCAATTTGACATTTGGGAACATTTATCTTAATTTTCTACTCTCGCATTCCCTTCAATCAATGTCCTAATCAAACCTTTAATCAAGTTTCTTGCGAATATACTTTAAAGTACACAAACTCATCCACTTACTTCAAAGATTGTGCTTCAAATCAAATAGAGTCACTATTTGCCAAACATCTCTTAAGCAAAAACCGTTCACTCACATATAATAATAATAATCTAATTCCGTTGTACATTTAAATGAGAGCTATAAACTTACAATTGGATATTAATAAAATTTCTAACTATCCAAAACTAATTTAATAAATTAATAAAATAATATAATTCATTCCCCACTTCTAGAAATCTTCACGACGGTCTCAATTATAGATCATCATACTTGTTAGTATAATAATGCAGGGGGAAAAACCCTCCATTCCGAATTAAAATTAATTTATAAACGCTAATAATAACCTTTTGTCAAATTTAAACAATATTCCATTATAACCCTTAAGTAGGGAAACGTTACAGTGTAACTATCATTACAATAACCGGCAATTTACTCAAGTAATAAAAAGTACCTACACAGAAATAATATAAATAGATCGTAACAGGTGTAATTGGCTTCTCCTCTGTTAGATAATGCCTTCGGAAGGCGAAACAGTTGTCACGCTTGGCAGAACTTTTTTTATAAATAAACCGTTTTTATAAACTGAAAAATAATAAAACTAGCATACAGAATACCGTGTATATTGATAAGGGAAGCTTTACTTTCAAAATAAGTTCATATTTTTGTAATAAAAAGTGGTGTACAGAAAATATTTCTAATTAATTTTATTAATAACGACACCACAAAATAAAGATACGTTTATTGAAGAAATAAATTTTATTAGTTAAGTACTATTCAATTTTAAAAATGAATAAAAAAATAGTTAAATAGCCACTAAGAATTACCAAAACTTCTCTTTCAAATACTAGACATGGATTTACTAACACTCAACATTAAACCTGTGGGAATTAACAAAGAACATTTAACCAAGAAACGAAATGTCACCCCAGCGCCACCTGTGTGGACTTAAAATATCAGCACAAACTCTCACAGACCGCTCAATTCCGCCAACAATCTGCATAAATACTTTGCTTATCCTTGAACCAAGCCAATCTTAATATGAATTTTATCTGTTCTCCAAAAAGCTACATCGGATTAAAGGTGGTTTTCGTTTTTAAGCATTCACTTACCATACATATTTCAATAAAACAACGATAAATACTTTGCAGACTTTAAATTATCTATAAAATTATTATGAAGTACATACTTTGTTTACACGACTGTTTAATATATAACTAACTAACTAACCATCACGCCGTTTCTCCGCAGGGGTAGGCAAAGAGGACGGACCGCCAAACAACTCGATCTTGGTATACACTTCTTGTTTCATTAATATTCATACATTCTCTTCCGTTATTCTGACTTCTGACATGGCCCGACTCAAGTATTTAATTCACTTGATTGTTTCATGTCTTTTTCGGACGTCCCCGGATCCTTCTTCCATTCACATTCGCGTCATATATTCTCCATACACTCCTTTCTTCGATCATTCACTCTACATGCCCGAACCATCTATGCGTCCCTTTCTTAATATATAAATATCGACATATTTCGGAAGCGAAGCTTCCCTCATCAGGATACTCAGTATTTTATATTATTGTTATTAATACAAAATAATTACACATTTATTGATGATTTTTTTTATTTATAATGTTTTTTTATAACACAGTCTCAGTATTTCATTCATCAGCAGTCAATCCGTTTAGTAAATACTCTCGGAAAATAGATAGCAAATACGGACGATAGACATGGAATGAAATGCACAATGCTCATTACAGGAAGCGAGGGGTACTCTTTTGGAGTATATAACTGTAAGTTGTTTTAGAGGATACATTATAATAATAATAATATTTTTATTGTAATTAAGTTTAACTATAACTAAAATACATATATAATAATTTAAGTGTACAGTGGTTTATAAAGTACTTATATAAAAAGGAAAATAGAAAATAATATAATAACAGTTATAAGTTGAAATTTCAAATAACCCGCCTCACTAGGCTAACCTGTGTTGAGGCAGTAATTTTGGATATTATTTTATAATTTTATAATACCTTTGAATACGAGTATACATTTATATTAAGATGATCTCCATAATCCGTGCTTTTAATTTAATTTTTTACATTGTGTTAGAATATTTATGGTTAATCAGATTTTTTAATGCTAAGTAAAAGAATGTTGAAAATTCTCAATGCAAACTACCTAAAATTTAGTTGCCCAAAAGTATTATGAGTTACAGGAATTTAGGATTTTTTTATTATTTCTTGAGTGAGTGCACCGGTAAATGCCCCATCATTACGTTAATCCATTTTTATGTTGTGTTATAATTGTATACATAAAGTAATTTGTTAAATCAAAATGGTTGGCAGACACTAAATATCACCATGGCAAAATACCACTCTTTAGAATCGAAACGTTGCTTAAAATGGTTTTAATCGTGTTCTGACCACTTCTGAATATTCCAGCAAAACATTTTTATAAAAGAATTTTTTATATTATGCGTTCCTCTAACCCAAGACTTCTGTCTTGTCTCTGTAAGGTTCCTAGATGTGACTGATATCTTTTAATTTTGGATATTTTTCAGTTTCATGTTTCATTTAAGATTTGTTAATATTATCTTCTTCAAAGAATGATTTTTTTTTTTTTTTATTATTTATTCATCCAAAGAACATAATTTCATGCAAGGTAAAATAAAGAAGAGAGCAAAATATGTAGT
This sequence comes from Halesus radiatus, assembly GCA_022606495.2. Lineage (NCBI taxonomy): Eukaryota > Metazoa > Arthropoda > Insecta > Trichoptera > Limnephilidae > Halesus > Halesus radiatus. The sequence goes on from JAHDVE020001247.1 coordinate 20,879, forward strand.
CCTGCAAAGCGGTCACATGACAGCTTGTCTGCAGATTCTACAAAAATCAATTAGTCCTAATAGTAGTAGTAATACTTACAAAAATTTCTGGATTTCTTTTTTCTTTTTGGTTTATAAATATATATTAAACTAAAATAGGTACTTACATTTGACACAAACATTAAAGATACATAATTTATCTTAATCATTAAGCATAGATAGATAAAAAATTATTATAATTTAATGGTTAAGCCATTAATAAAGTGTTGTACAATCAGTGTGCACTGTCAGTATTGCACTAAAATTATAATTTGTAAAATGTCGTACTTAAAAACCAAACCAAACCAAGTAAAATTGTTGCGTCAATACAGAATCTATACTAATGATTGGTCGCATGAGTAGACGCAGAATTTTCGGCTTAAAATTACATAAATCACTGGGTTTCATTTTTTCTGCAAGATTAACTCGTTGAGCAATTTGTTAGAATTCACAAAACCAGATACAAAACTGTGAGCGGCGTTTTACTTTATTTAAAATAATTTACCAGATAGAAGCTGAATTGGGGCCTACTTTTTTACTTTTTATTACACTTTGACAATATTTTTTTTGTAATAATCAATACATTTACAAGAACACAACATTAGTAAACATATTATATAATGTATTGATACATATCAGTGGCGTGTAGTATATAAAAGCTTAAAAGCTGTGCCTACCGTACGAAAACCAAAACATTAAACAAAATTAAATAATTTTTGATCAAACAGTATTTCTTCAATAAATTTGTGAATATTTTTTATGTCACATTCGTTCTACATTGATAAATTGTTTCAATATGACAAATGAACACTTTTGAGTAGAATAAGAAGATGGCTTTTTTCAAATATTCAATGTGCAATTCATACCCGAACTTGAAACCTATATACTCGTATATATACAAATATCTGTTAAAATATCAATATAAAAAAGGAAATGATCGGCTAAGACTAAAAATGTTGTTTTAACAGTACAATTTTAATTATTTTTCGTACAAACTGCAAAAGATTCTAAACATTTTTTTTGTCTTTCACTAAGTCTATTCTATCTACCTCTCTGAAACGTGTCGCAAATATGCCAACTTTATCTTGGTTTTTTTATGTAATATTACACATCTTATCCGGATCCAGAAACGCGTCTTAACCACTCGACCACGGAGGTCGACTTTCTATTTTTCAAAGAAGCTTTAACGAGTACAAATCTAACAGTATTTTTTTACGCATTAATGTTTTCGTGATTTACGTTTTTTTTTTTTTTAATTTGTTATTGATGCTGACGTATTGCCATTCTCACTAGGGGTGAGACGCGTATTTTGAAATGGAAATTTACGAGACTGGTTGTTTAGCTACGCTATTATATACATATTATGAAAATGACCAATAAACTGGTCAGTGGTTTAGTTGGCATCGTCTTTGGGTCTCACCCAGGCGTCGTGAGTTCAATTCCTTGACTCACGACACAAGCAACATCTACCGCTTACTGTGGTTGTAGTAGGAGATATTCAAATACTCTTAGGTTATTAGTAACCGGGAAATATTTATCTTTCTTTAAAAAAATATTTTTTTTAGTTCACAGCCTAGAATTTTTTTTTAATTAAACCAATTTAATGGCATAAAAGAATTAATAGAATTTTGATCCAGTTGTATTTCAGTTAAACAAAAAGATGTTACATGAAATGATGACTTGCATACACTCTCTTTATTTATTCGACCGTTCATAACGCTTCCCCTAGACATAAGTGTCGGGGGTAGGGGTAGTTGAGTGCACTATGCAGTTGGTTAATATTGAGTGTTCTACCCGAGAGTTCTTTCTCTAAGACAATTCGCAGTGTTCCAAATGCGAGGAAAACCTTTTAGCCAGCCTGTTCTCACTCGGTTCTTGGAGGAAACTTCACAACAAGTTGGATAGTTTATTGTAGGTTATCATTATTTATTCCTACTAGAAAATAAGAAGCTCAATAACTTCGAAGAAACGTGTTTCTAAATGTTGTAGAAGTATGCTTGATTCAAAATTATATTGAAAATTTACATAAAAATTTAAATAGAACTCCATTTTATGATACCATACAAGAATCCCAATTTTCGGGACGGTACGTTATGAAATCCCCATTTTGGAGAATGTTATGGAGATTGTTTCGTTAAGTTCGGTGAACATGCTTTCGGAGTGTCAGAACCTAAAGACTCGAATAAAATGCTACATATTTTAAAAATGATCAAAGATACGACAGAATTCATAGCTAAACTTAGTTGAGACGTTGGTACAGAAAGACTATAGGATCTGCGTTCAAGTCCCAGTTTCGGCTGTTATCTTTTTTCTGTGTCTTTATTTACATCGTATTTTAATTAAGAGTTGCTGATATTTTCTTTTTAAAAGATTAAAAAATTTTTGTTCCAGTATAAATATCTTTTATTAAGTAAATTTTTGATATTTCGGTAGGATGCAAACCCTTTTTCTATTTACTCGTATATATATATATATGCATTTTTTGTAAGTTTAAAAACCTCGTTGTAATATTTAATCATTGAAAAAGATAATATGAACATAACCTAAATGAAACATGAAACCGAAAAAACAACAGAAAATAAAAAGATATCAGTCGCATTTGGGACTTCGTGTTTCATTAAGGCTATGTTAATATTATCTTCTTCAATGATTAAATTAATAATTAAATTAATTTAATTATTTGGATGAGTGTTTTAGATTAATAATTATTGTTTATAAAAATAATAATTGTTACCCTTTGCGCTATGCACAAAAATCTTGTCTTAAGTTTTTAAGAACTTTAGTTTATCAATTAATAAATATATATTTACTATTAACTTTATTAAGTATTTAATATTATAATGTTTTGCAATATAATTTGTACGAAATACCTACAACTAATTATTGGCAATGCCAGGCGGTGATTTTCTTCACCATAAAACCAAAACGGTTTTATTTGTTGCTGATTTTAAAGAAAAAGATATTTTGTGTATTCATTATTAGTTTTTATTTCTTTAATATGTTTTTTTCGGAAAACGTAAACTTAATATACAACAAAAAGTTGTACAGTTTAATTAGTTAGTTTGTTTCATTGACTAGTGAAGTTTTTACTTTACAAAATTTAATTGACCAGTGAAGTTTTTACTTTACAAAATAATAAAAAAATAAATAGTTGTAAATGGTATATAGATAGAAAGGTAATAAAACATACAAATTTTTGGAAGTAAAATTGTAAAAGAAAAACCACCTAATAAAATAAATGAAACATATTTACCTACATATCCTAACATCCAATGAATCAATAAAAAACATTTTAAATTTAACAATATAAAAATAATATAACACACAGCAGGAGTGGGAAGTTATTAATATACTTTCGATTTAATTCTTTCTAATATGAAATTACTATTGTCCCGAGAACAAATGTAAAACATCACCATCTGAAAAGATGTTTTATTTTGTGCATGTTCTTCAGAAAAATGAATTTTTTGTGTAGTTGCTTTTTAAATATGGGGTGTGGAATGGTTGATTTTACACCCAGTCTTCACCAGAGTCATTTAAAAAAAAGATGTGTTTCTTTTATTTCTTGGAGAGATTTATAGCGTTCAGCTTCAGAAAATAGGCCACCTTAATTTTATTACATGTTTGCCTATTTTGGTCATCTCTCAAACAACCGAAGCCTGCAGGTGGCCTTACTATGTACTTAACAAACAATATTACCTTAACTTTTCTTCTCTTCTCAAAGATCATATAGTATTAATGTAAAAGGTACTGAAAATACACGTAAAAAACTAGAGAAAAAGAACTGTAGTCATTTGGTTGTAACTTGCGGCTTGACTTCCAAACTAGGCTCTCAAGTTACTTCCGTTTGAATAAAACAACTTTTTGTTTCTGCGTGACGTTAAATAAAATATGGGAATTATATGTGTGGGTGTTTTGGCGCAAAACTCCCACGACAAGTTGTCGCAAAATTATTTAAAATTCCTGACAGCTTTCACGCGTACTGTGACTATTGAGATATTTCTCTATTTTGTCATGCTTTTGCCACCTTGTACTTTTCTTATCCTTCCATGGTTACTCGTTTTATTTTTGTGATACACGTATGAACGAATGGAATTCCGGAGAAGAGTTTAAAATGACAAGTATTTTTTATGAAGAGGAACCTACTCTCGAGCATGAACAAAACCATGTTATATTGTGGTGATACATAGTAACGACGATAATAATAATATAATATTATTTTATTTAACCGGTTCCGTCGACAAGTGACAGGAAGCGGTGACCATTCGTAGAAAATAATATAGACTAGTAAAGCATCCACAATATATAAAGTAATCAACCTCACAGCAACAGAATGTATTAATTATTTTTGTGTTTAATTTGTAGAACTCCATTTATTTTTTTTTAAATTTAATGTAAATTAAATTTAATAATACTATTATTAAGTTCTGCGAGTATTTTTAGTTTTTATTATTGTTACAGCTGATTTGGCGTTTAAGGCTATTTTCAAATTGTGGTTAATCCACATTGTGACGACTTATTTATATGATTTAATTTACTCCCACTCCTTTTAAATTTGGACGGGTAATGATTTATTATCGGTAAATCCGATTTACTTAGAAAATAATTAAAATTCTGAATCCTGTGAGGTTTTCACATTTATAATGTGTTTACTCGTATTTTACTGACAATGTTTTCTTAATTGATTTATTTAAATTTGTTGTACTGTTTTGGTAATGTGAACATACTGAAAAGCGGTGAGTATATAATTTTTTTGAAAATGGCCTTACTTAATGGCCACAGTTTTAAAATGGCCTTAAACGCCGAAACAGCTTTCACAATAATAAAAACTAAAAATACCTGCAGAACTTAATAATAACTTTATTAAATTTGATTTAAATTAAATAAAAAAAATAAAAAAATAATAAAAAAACAATATATGGTGAAAAATATAATGTATTCATTTACGCCCAAATTGGGCTTCACACATCAAACTTTATTGCATAAATACGTCCGTATTATTTAGTAATGCAGCAATCTAAATATAAATTAAGATAAAAATATAACACAGAAAATAAAATTTGAAGAATGATTTATATATGTATAATTTAGACGTCGGCATGGGAAAAGTATAAATAATTAAAATCAAAGTAGAAGTTAGTATTTAATGGATATATTTAATGATCAATATTAAATTCACAAAATAATGTTTAACAATCCCTTCGTATCCCAGTATTTTGGCGCTCTCGTAGCAGCCGGCAGCTTTTTATAAGCGCTCCAGTTTATCTGGGAAATATTGGGAAGTTCTTAGTTTTTCCCGTGTTAAAATAGCGTAAAATAACCGCAATAATTTATAGGTTACATTTATAAAAATCATATAATTTTAGTGTGGCCGTTTCGGGCCGCTTAAATCAAGTTTATAATAAAAAATCAAATAAAAACCCAAACATTTTAAGTTCAAATCTGTCACGTTGTTCTAAATTAACCCAAAAGCATCGGTCACCGGTCGATGGCATTCGCCACATGTGCTTGTTAAAAGACCTTCGCCTGTTAAAAGCCTAGTGAAGTGTCCAGAGTGAATGGATGATTTACAATGTTATTCTTTGAACTATGGTGATTGTAAACAATATCGTAAACGACCGGCCTACACAACGCAAACTTAATAGTGAATGTGTTATTTTGGACCATTTAATAGCTGCAAAGATATCATTGTATAACCTTGAACGTTGTACCACAATCGCAACCCGTAAAATTAGATTTCGTGGCTGCCGAGAAAGGCGCAATAGGAAAAGACATTTGACGAGAAGATCTTCTGCTGTCACGGCGACCTGAGTTCGGACCTCCAGTCTACAGAGCAGATCCGGTGCATCATGCGGCCCACGGACGCGCCCGACCAGGCTGCTCTGCGACCTGCTGTGGTCCGACCCCGACAAGGACACCACCGGCTGGGGCGAGAAATGGACGACACGCTGGTGTGCTCTTTCCAGATCCTGAAGCCGGCCGACAAGCGCTACCTGGCGTTCGGGCAGACGAACACCAAGCGTCCCGTCATGCCGCACAGGGGCGTCACCAACAAAGACAAAGAAGATTGTATATGGATATGTATCAGTTCCTCCGGCCCTTGTCCTCACCCGCCGCCCAACTTCACATAACTCCTATCATTTGTATTAGCGTTTTGCAATATATCGTATGGAATAAATACAGCTTTTTTTTTCTCAATTTAACATGTATGAAAACTTAGATCAAGCCGTATTTAGTTTTGATAATTTAACTGCATCTCTCTTTATATGGTATATAAATAATGTGTAATGATAGCCTGTCCAAAAAAAAATGTAATATAGGAATAATGTAAGAATAGGAAGTAAGATTTGTACAGCGCCCTTGAGGTGATTTTTCACAAAAAGGGCGCAATAAAAATAATCCGATTATTATTATTATTATTATGTTGAGATAAGATAATAATGGATTAATCGTAATATTAAATCGAAGCAGAGCTATGTAAATTATTCAATTAGACTAGTTGTTCTAAATTTAAACAATATATGTTCATAATGATGTATCAAATATGTCGACAATGTCTTTATAATCATTACCAAAATTCTCTATACGGCCAATGGGAGTGTAGAATTGCGATACAGTGTTGGAGTTGTCACAAAAAAACAGGTAAATAATTAATTATTGTTATTTTTATAAACAATAATTATTAATCTAAAACACTCATCCAAATTGAAAAAACCTTCCGAGCAAAGATAAATGTCGCCGGCAGGACTCGAACCCGCACCCTTCTAATTTTTTTTTATTGTTTATAAAAATAATAATTGTTACCCTTTGCACTATGCACAAAAATCTTGTCTTAAGTTTTAAAGAACTTTAGTTTATCAATTAATAATTAATTATTGATTTACTTGGTACATGGAAAGAAATCAAATATCAATTATAAACAAGGGCTGTAAATAATTGAATTTATAATTTGATGTAAACACGTCAAGTCAGTAAATGTTCAACGTTCCGATAATTTCAATAAATCAAGGTGTCACCGAAGATAATTTGATACGTTCCTTTGTAATACCCATTCTGAATTTAATAAATCTTAAGAATTTGTTTTGAATTCTCTCTATTGTGAGAGAATGAATAGCAGAACTTGATGCCCACATTGTTGGGTTGTACTCTGTTTGACTCCTGAGTAATGGAGACGTAAATATCTTTTATGACATGAATTTTTTTTATATTGTTTAGATATTTTTTTTTATTATAAAATACAACATTTTTAAAGCGTGTGGTGAATTAATTAATGGTATTTGAAATGGGGATATATGAAACTTCTGTGTTATTTTATAGTGGTGAACGATGAATCTTTAGAGCATGTGAAAGAGTTTAAACTACGTTAACGCATCAAATAATATAAATAAACATTTTTTTTGATATCAGAAATATCCGTACTCAAGTTTTTGTTGGGCCAGTTCTCAACAGATTTCCTCTTGTGGCTCACAATTGCATTTTCGTATCCTGTCTTAGTTAAGCGGTTTATTTTTTCTTCTCCATGTTTCTGTAATTTCATGTACCTACATTTATGTATCTCTTTAATAATTATAGGATATATATATCAAATATTATAATTTTTCATCCAATTTCGTTCGTTGTTTCAATCATTTTATTTTATGTGACTGCACTCGTATATAAGATATCAGTTCATACTCAGTGCAGCAAATGCAGAAAAAAAAAATTAATTTCTCAAATCAAGTCATTGTGCCTTTCTGTTCATTTTTAAATAACGTCAACTGCATAATTTATCCTCCTTTTCTTACAAAATTCTCACTAAACTTACTGTACAGATATTTAAGAATCGCTGAACCATTGTACTGAGTATATTAGTCATCATAAATATATTCAGTATTAACAAAAATATTGTTTTTATCTAACGAGTAACCATTAATTAATCCACGTTAAGATTTTCTCAACATTTTTAATCCATTTTAAGTCCAAGATTTGGAACCTTGGCCAGATCGAGGACTTTGCTGGCGTGGACAGTACTCAATTTGGATTTATCTGGATTAGCTGTAATAAATTAAAAATTACATAAGCTAAACACATTGTACGTGAAAACATTTGTTAGAACACGCATTTCAAAAAATCACGGTACAAAATATGAAACATTCCCCTGGGTACTACGTCCACTATTATAAAGGATATCATGTCCAAATACTTGCTTTAGCGAGAATAACTTTTCAAATAGATTACCTTTCCAGTTTTTATTAAATATTAGATGATATTAAAAATATTGAAATAATATTATTATCATCGAAATCGAGCCTTCTTTCTAGAAATTTTTTACCATGATTTTTTGAAATGCGTGTTCTTGTGCTATAAACAATATTTGTTTCTTTGGAAACAGGATGTTTCTTCTATTGGGACAAAAATGTTACACATGAAAACCGATTTAAAGCTTTTAATATTTCACGTAAGTAGATAATTTCTTCAGACTGATTCGCGGATGGTTCGAAAACTCGGATATCATGGAGAGCATTAATTTCTATGTTCCCGATGGTTATCTCCATCACCGACAGCATAGGCTGTTTTATCTCCCGGCCTGCAGGACCACCTTGTCAATGATCATGGCGGTGGGGACGGCAATCTTGCTGTTAAATAGAATTACTCAGATATCGAAATATTTATCATCAATGAAACCGCGTTTAAACATAAAGCGTTATTGCTACTTGTATATTACCAGTATGTGCTGTATGCAATTTACTGACATTATATTTGTATAATTTCTTTCTTTTAATTTTTATAAGTAATTATTTTGGATGTTGTACTTATTTAATAATATCTTTAAAAATGCCTTAAAATGTTAATTTTGTAATTTTTTTAAAAGGAATAAATAATTGAATTGAATTGAAGGTTATAAGTCTTAGTGATAGATTGTGGATTAGGTAAATTTAATTAAGTTCCAAAGCGCTAATGGGGTGTTTTTTTTCTTTAAAACAGCGCTCTATAAATCACCAAATCATTACTTATATTTATTGCTTTGACTGAGTGTCGTGATTATCATGATTTCACTATCTTGACAAGGTACCGCCAGGCAGTCAGCAATTGAATGATTTATTTCTTTAATTAATGTACGAGTAAAATCACTCTCTGGTATCATTTTTAATTAAATGATTAATAATTATTTTTAATCATTGGGCAACCCCTATTTCTTCTTACAAATCACTTTCGTGTGGGTAATATATTCTCCTGGGGTCCCTTTCTCCGTCTACATGTACAAACCGTATTACCGTCTTGCTTTCGTTTCGGATTTCTAAACTTGCATTACGGTCGATGGAGGATTTAGTACAATTACGCATCTGTGATCTCATTTCTACAGTATTCTGTTTATGTGAATCTTTCCTCTGCCAGTTTCATGCCTCACTACTTTAAATCAGGGTTGATATCAGCACTCCATTGTGGACTGCTAGCATCGCTTCTTTGAATAACATTTTACTTGCCACTACCGCGTTTAATGGTACAATTTACATTACGCTAAACAGATTCATGTTTTTTTTGCTTTATATAAATTATTATAAACCTTTACTTAATTTTCAAAAAATTATTATACATAGTCAGTTTAAAATACGTGAGGACACAATAATTGATTTTATAATTTCTCCACACTTTTCCACTTCATCTCTCCCCACTGTTTCTTTCCTTTTATTATTGCTCATACCTACACTCGTGAGATAAGAAGCATTCTCATTCCTGACAAAATTACAAGATAGTGTATCGACATCTGTAATAGATACTTTAACTATGTACATTTAAATATACCATATAACATTTGTAAAGAAATGGACTGTGTCTAAATAAATAAATAAAATAATTTAATTAAAGGGGTTTCTTGCATTCACCCATCGCCCAGCTTATGATTTTATGATTTTACCTGTTTTTAGAATCCCGATTCTCTACTATCCGATGAACCATATAATTTTAACTTCCAATCTTCCCTAAAACGTTAACTTACACGTTACGGCATGGTCGTAAAGAGTCTGTTTGGAAAAACTGATAAAAAATATTGCCTTACAAAACGTAGAGGTTTTTGTGTTTCCCCTACGGGAACACAGCCTTTTTTATCTAATTTTGTAACCATGAAATAGCCAGGACGCGACAAAAAACACTAATAAATAATGATAAAGCAGTTGGCAAAAAAACCCATAACGTGTTGACTAGAATGAAGCAATAAAAACACATAAATGGGGTATTTTTAATATGGAAAAGCAATTCGAAAATGTATATATTCTCGCGTTAAATAACAATGGTATTATAACTAACTGAATAATTCATAAACTGAAATACTCAGCTGACTCTTCTTTGTTTAAATAAGTTAACTTTAAACGTTTTGATTGGTTCATGCCAGAAATAAATTTTTGCTTATTGTGGGTAATTTTTAAACTTTTTCAACAAATGTTAAATTACGTTGTGATGTCAATATTAATAAAATTAATAAGAAATATGTTATGTAAACCACTAACTAATATATAAATATCATTGTTAACTTATTCATATAAAAGTTAAGGAAATAACGATATAATTTCTTCAAAAGATTGGTATTCACTTTGTGGCGTCATCATCATTAAATGAATTAAAAAATAACGGTATATTATTTGTGATTGATTGAAATATATATTTTTTATAAAACACTTATTTTATTAGGTAGTCAGGTACCTAATTCATATTTTAGTTTTTTTTTTATTTTGTGATATATTATTTTATTCAATTCATTAAGATAAACCTCATTGTAATAAGTAATATTATAATGGAAGCGAGGAGTAAAATTTGTTCTGTCCGACTTCAAACAAATTTTTAACCGAAGTGTCGACGATCGCGCTAGCTTTCTTCAAGATATGATTTCCTTGAGTTCTTCCCTCAGCAATGCGTTTTGTTCGTTTGCGTGACGTCATCGCAAAATAAAAAAATAAAAGAAGTGTGTTTTCTGTGCATATAATACAACAGATGTTTTTAATAGGTTTTCGCAAAGAAATTATGTTTCTGTATATAATTTTACTGTGTATAAATAAATATTGTAATAAAGCAACATGAATAATTATAAAACAATTGATTAATACATATTATGAAAGTAAAATATAGGATTACTACTTTGTTTATTTTATTAAAGTGAATAAGGCACATCCCTGATTCCCTATTAAAAATATTCGACAAGCGCTAGGCGACGATAGACAGTCGATTGATCACGTACTTTATTCAAGAAATGCTCAAACCGCGCTGATGCCAAAATGTGTCGTGGTTGTCTAAAGAACATGTTAGGGAAAATCTATGGATTTTGACGTCAAAATCGCAGACATTTGGGAGCAGTTGGAACTCTTGCACGGTATTCAAATATTTTTATTTTTTTTTTATTTTTGCAAAATTGTAATAAAATCTTTATTTGGGAAAAAGAAATAGAGAAATAATAGAAAAAAAGAAAAAAAAATAAAAATAAAAATTGTTGATTTTCGTTTTTATGTCATCGGCTGTCAAAATGCGCTATCGACATAATCTGCCTTCAACTATTTCACAGCCGCCGTTCACGCGGTTCTATTGCAGGTCGATTATATTTATATAGAATAGAACGAAAGTTGAAGTCGATTCAACATTGCACTATTATTTATATCCGGCATTCAATCGCATAGAAAGCCGGCTCTCACAATATTTGATAGAATCTATGAAATAGATCATAGAATACATGAGTTGGGAACCCAGCCTAACAATTCCAATTTTGAAATTATAATTTCATACTGGAACGCACAAAGAAATTATATTGTTTAATTTACGAGAACTTACGCGATGGAACGTTTATTTTCATCGCCTCAATAAATTATTCACAGTATAGCATTTTTAATTAGGAGCGTTAATAAATCATGCCTATTTGGGGCGAGTGTTTTTCTACGTATTGAAATTTTTAAATCATACGTTTTTTCATAATATGAAATCACTACTATTTTTGGGGTGAAAAGATTTCACTGATATTTCTATAAAATTGTTCGGTTTTGCGTGTAAATAGTTGAAATGCGTGCTGTGTGTATCGATTCGAACTTAATATTGAAGCGTATTTGTTAAAATTCTCAGCGAAATAAAGCTATGCAAAATGCCAAAGGTTTTCTTAGCAAAAGCTTGGAAGTTTCCTTATCAATATACGTGGCACGCAAACCCATTATGGTTTAAAATATTTCATTGAGCAGGAAAATTAAAAATATTTAAAGACTGCAATGAGGGGATTTTAAAGATGAATTACCTACCTACGAGCCTTATTTTAGCTGATCTATCTGATAACAAGTAATTTTAATAATCACTCAACATATAATAATGGCGATTTGTAACGTTTTTAGAAAAAGGAAGCTGCTTATTTACGTAAGACTTTTTTACGTCTAGGGCCTGGACTGGAAATTGAAAATGATTATCTGTTCAAGAAAAATATTGGATACTTCAAATTTTTCTTGCTGAATTTCATAAAGAAGTAGGGGAAATTTAACCTCACTTCGGCCATACACAACCCACCCACAACACACATCTATCGCTGTATAGTAATTATTCTTAATTTGACCTTTTAATTCCAAGGTTGTAATGATTTGAAGGCTTATTTTGCAAAAGATATTTTCAAAGATGACGAGTTTAACCTGATCACTGCTGATGGCTTTTATTAGAAGAGAGAGAAAAAATGACGAGCAATGATTTATATAAAGCAAATTGTTCATGTGTCGATGACATTGAATACTAGGGCTGACACTTAAGGTAATATTCTATAATGTATTTCTCTGCTTTTACAGAACTAGGAGTTTTTTAACAACAATATGTTAAATTTTCTCTTAAGTATTTTTCTCTTCTACATATTCCACTTCTATTGTTGATTTAATAGTACATTATTTTTATTATTTATATAATATTCATATGAAAAATATCGACACCAAGCGTTCATTTAAAGGCAAGATCATTCTTCCAAGGGGCATTACTAGTAGAAGATTAGTTCGTCGCTATTGTTATCGTTTTCTATTCGGTATCTTTTCGGTTAAATGTTTCATATTTTGAGAGTTCTTAATATTTTCTTGAATGATTAAAATTATATTACAATGAGATTTATAAGTTTATACTATTCCGAATTTGAATTTTTAAAAATTGGTTAAGTATATTTGGTTCTCCATTAAAATCGTATATATTTAGTCATGTATCCAAATACAAGGAGACCCGAAATCATTTGATAGCTTAGTCCTCCACAATTGCGCAAGCAACATTTTCCACTTATAATGGTGGTATCAGTAGGATTTTTTTTTAAATCGTTAGGTGATTATTCAGATCCTGGTAAAATTACTGTTTCTTTTATTTAAAATATCAGCAAAAAATTATAATACTGATGAAATTTTCAAGATTTCATCAATATTTTTGATAAAATTTTAGGCAAACTTGTTTTGAACTCTTTTGAGGAACATTTGTATTGTGTTGAAAAATTGCCACGTATTGTCATAATTATTAATCAAAAATATGTTTCGAAGCTGAAAAGTAAAGACATGTACTTTGATATAGTCCGTCTCGTAGATGCCTCATTTACGAGGCTTTTCTTTTTTAAACAAAATTTATGTCTAAAGAATTGTAGTTTGCACTTTGTGATTGTGTTGACTTTTCGTTATACATTTTTGTCACGACCGCAACCTTTACGCTTGCCATTAGTATTTCTCAAGAGTTCTTACCATGCTACTATGTTCTCAGAGATAAAAGGCTACAGCGGTCTGCTGCTTTTGTTGAGATTCATGTTTTTACTGCCAATTTTTTTATGCTCCAAAAGCGAGGACTTCTGGTGATCAAAACCCGCGATTCTGGTGATCAAAATCAAGAGAACAATTTAACTGCTTATCGATGGTACGTTGACCCATTAGTATTCTTAAGGCCACTTACAGTCAGTTTAGCAAATACATTTTGACGCATGTCACAGAATAGTAGTAAATCTGACCCATGACCTTTGTATACTTCTACATAATATGTTTTATTTTCCTATCAACCTTTTCTAGTTGTACTATCGTAACACAATCATTTAAATCAATTCTGTGGTACAAAATTATATTTCAACACATTAATAACCCCATATTTAATACAAATAAACTAGAGCACAATTACAATACTCGTCTCAATTTTAATGAAGGATTAATGGTTCCTGAGCATAAAAACAAATATCGGCAAAGAACTTTAGAACACAAGATTCCTAGTTGTATAAATATGTTACCCGCTGAAATAAAAAAAAAATGTATTAAAACTAAAACATTAATAAACACATTGAAAACTTGGCTAGCTGAAAGAAGCTATTTGTATTAGAAATAAGGAAATATTATTTTATTTATGATTTATTGCTTTCGTTTATGTTTTTATTTTATCCATTTTTTTAATATATTTTTGCAGAAATATTTTAGAATAATATTCTTTATAAATATTTATATTTTAAGCTTGTTACATATGGTTTTTATGTTTTTATTATACGAGTATGTATTGTTGTTTTATTTTATTTTATGTTTTTATTTTACATATTTTGTAACCTTGTCTGTAAATTTTATGATTTAAATAACAAGCTCCCGTTAGGCAAACTACAAAAAAGTAGTTTATCGGGACTTTTTTAATTGTATTTTTTTCTGTGGTAAAATTAAATAAAAAAAAATAATAATATCATACATCCTTGAATGTTTATACATCTTTGGAGAAATGAGAGTGAGAAAAAGGAGAGTGATTACTTGGTTGCTTCAACCAATGAAGTTTCTGCTAATATACATTTGTTACATACTTAATTCTACTATATGTTATTATGGTATTTCCAGAGTGGTAGATGCTTCCAGTATCACTCTCGTCAAAGATCACCATTCAGAATCGAAACGTTGCTCGAAGTGCCTTTAACCGTGTTTTGTGAGCTGATCTGAATAGCCAGATACTTTCCTAGTTTTCTCTTTCCCATCTCCTCTTCCTCCCTAGAACTAAGTCTCAGACAAACCACAATTGGGGTTGCTATAATCTCACTGGTTCTAAATGGTTGCGAGCAGCTGGGACTTGTTGGTATTATGTATTATAATAACTCTGTGAATACTTCTATAATATTGTTTCTGATATATATACCTCTTCCTGTCATTTCACTTGTAAAACGATTGTCTAAATCACTGTAATATATTGATGTTCAACTGTTTTATGGATGAAAAAAATAAACAAAATAAATTTAAAATAGTCCAAGAATTCAAAAATAATTTTGAAGAGTTGCAAATTACCTGGTTTTTCAATTAGGTGTTGTGATTTATACTCTTAATTTGATAATACTCCGCGAAAACTGTTGGTATTCCTAAATATTAAGCTGTCAAACTGCACCCAACCAAAACTCAAAAGTCGGACACTCAAAAATTGTAATATGATAAAAAAAAACTTTTAAAAATTTTTATAAGCCAAGAAAATATTGTTCTTTTTTTCGCCAACCAGTTTCGCTTAACTCAAGTTTCCTCAAGGGATATATAATAACGATTAAACGAAACCGATTGGCGAAAAAAAAAAATATTCGTGGTTTATAAAAAAGCGTTTGTTTTATTTAATATGCTGTCAAACCACAAAAAAACTATAAAAGCCTGAGAATTGGTTAATCTACTATTCAAATAGCAAATGCTCGAAATAGTTAAGCTGGGTTTGGGTTAGGTTAGGTTAGGTTTAGTTAGGAGAAACTAGTTTAACTAGGTTAAGTTGATTGTAAAAAGTAACGAAGGTTGATGAAGTTTTGAAACGCTTCAATTTATGACTTTTATACAACCATTTCTGGGATTGCTAACATTTACAAGTGTGCCTTAAGGTTCACCATATTTCGGGCTTTAAGAGTATATTAACAGTATAACATTGTAATGTATACAACTTGCCGGATAATGAAGTCGTAACAAGTTGAATGTCTATACATTATTAACTGTAAAATACTATTTGAATGCGCAGATCAAATATCCAAACTTCGCTTTATTTATCTTCACGATATTCCCAAAGTTCTGTTTACTTCAGTCAGCATTGAACTCATTGTTTTATTTCGGAGGTTAATTAAAAGTTTTGTAACTGATTTCAAGAGGATGTGGTTTGATGTAAAATAGAACTTAACCTAATGAAATCGGTCATTAATATCAGTGGCGTACTAACCACTTGGTCAGTTGAGCTGAGTGCTAAAAGGGGTCCTGGAAATTAATTTAAAAATAAGGCAATAACAATTGAACATAATTAATATTAAGGACCAAAAGCTTTTCTGAGACGTCCTTCACTTTTAGTCGCTTTATTTTATTTTTCAGGAAACTGTCGAAACTTTATTTTTAAACCCTTTTTGAGCTCATGACCTGAAGTTTTTTTAATTGTATTTATCTTTCCTCTTTCATGGGTTTTTATGGGCAACTTTTTAAAGGATGGCGATCCATTTTTTTCAGTTTTGTAAGACATTAAAAAGGATACCTATCTATTTAAGCGTTGTCGTATATATTTATTCGATATTATATTTTCAGCTTCATGTAATAATAGAAATATAATAATAATAAGAATAATTTTTATTTATTTACATTTAAGAAAGCTTTGACTGCCCAACTAGGAATAAATCCCATTTCAGGACAGTCAAATTGACAAATTTTGTTCATATTAAGTGCCATTATACAAAAATAGAAGGGAAAAAGCTAGTATTGTCATAGTATGGTAATATAATATATCTAGAAAAAAGTATAATCATTAAGGGTCCGAGTGACTGGTGTCATGATAGTGGTCGATAGATGGATAGTGGTAACGTATTTATGTGCGCGCAATACAATTTTCCCATTGTCTGAGATCAAGAACTTGCATTTCTTTGAATAATTCATCACTGGGGTACCTGAAGGGTTTTTCAAGGATGACTCTTAGTGATTTCTGTGGTTTTGCCAGGGGGTCCAAAATTGTTTTGGCACAACCGCATCATCCAAAGGATCCATATTGAGTAAATAATAATACGTGGCATAATATATTGATTTTAGATGTTTTACGGATAGAATATTTCTAACAGTCATGAAAAGGTGAGTAAGTTTTCAGACTTTTGTGGCAGTTGAGTTGATGTATTCTTCCCATCTCATGATGATGATTCCTAAATATTTTAAACTATTCACGCATTCTAAGTTATTGCAAGTACAGGTATTTGTTTCATTGCAAAGGTGAGTAGTAATGTTTAGCATTTCTTTGGGTCATCCTGCTTGCATTGAATTGAAATATGTGAATTTGGTTTTATCCGTATTGAAAGTATGGAGGTTAATGTCTATCCATTGCATAACCTTGTTTATACTAATTTCTGCTTTACTATGAACTTCGTTCCAGCTTTAAACCTTCATACATCAATACTGGATCATCGGCAAAAGTGATGATGTCATCCGCAAGGTTACTGTTACGTAGGTCATTAATGTAAATATTAAACAAAATAGGCCCTAAAGTACCTCCTTGTGATACACCAAATAAAATATTGGCTGGATCGCTTATAGTATCATCGATTTTAACTATTTGGCTCATACTTTCTGAGTAACTACCTAGCCATTTAAATAGCTGCCCCTGTATACCGATTAGCTGTAGTTTTTTAAAGAATTTTGTGCGAGATAGTGTCAAAAGCTTTATCCAGGAAGATCGCGATACACTTAATTCCTCCTTCGATATTATTGGAGACTGTTGTCGTTAGTTTGGCAATTATATTTTCGGTACATAATCCTGGTCGAAAGCCACATTGTCTTTTTGAAAGGATGTTATTATGTTCAAGGTAAAGGGTCAGACGGTTCTTAACATTTTTTCAATAATTTTTTAGACCGAATTTAGCAGAGATGTCGGAATATATATCGGATATATTCTAACTAACTAACCAACTAACCATCATCACCATCTAACCGTTTCCTCGCAAGGGTAGGCAGAGAAGACGGACTGCTAAACGGCTCGGCCTTGGCACACACTCCTTGCTTCATTCATATTCAATAACTCCACATAGGGCCTCCTAAAAAAATAATTAAAAATTATTCAGACATCGTCTCATATATACTCTTCTGTTATTCTGATTCTTGACATGGCTTGGATCAAGTAATTGGTTCACTTCATCATACCATGTCTTCCTCGGGCATCCCCGGCTTCTTCTTCCATTCACATTCGCATCATATATACTCCTTATACTCCTTTCTTCGTTCATCCGCTCTACATACCCCAAACAAATATATTCGAAACTTAATGCGTTTTTTGATTATATGGATGTTTTAGGACTAATCATATATTTGTTTAACCTTCGTGAATGTGGAGTAGGACTTAATACACGAACCAAATATAGGCTTTAGAACAGTTCTTCCCAAAGCTAGTCATATCACACCGCCGGGGGTGCTAAAGAGGTGACTGCAAAGGTAACAGGGTGTTATTAATTTACAGTATGGGACTGAAATTATGAAAGATTATGAAAGCCAATAAAAAAGTTCCAAATTGCTTCATTGTTCACGGGAATGATCAATCCACATAGGAATACAAACCAACCGATTTTTACAGTGGCTAGATAGAACAAATGCGTATCGGACAATATTTGAAGAACCGAACATCAATACTAGATAAAGACCAAATTGTAAATTTTAAAGGAGAGACTAAATGCAGTTTAAAAAAATCAAATAAAAAATGTGTAATAGTCAAAATATTTATATGTTTATCATATTTTAATATTAAATTATTCGTATTAAGTAAACGAAAAAAAAAATTCTGGCTTATTTTTTTTTTTTTTACTAGTTAAGAACAAATATTTCAAAATATGATTAGGGAAAATAGTTCATTGATTAATTTTGAAAATCATTATCTTGAACATTTTCGCCAGTAGTTGTTTCTGATGACAAATTATAGTAATATTATTGATAAACTAGAGGAACATATTTTTGTACATCAGTTAATTTAGGCGGAATAATTTTTATAAGTTCATTCACACAGGATATCTGTCACCCACTAACAGTTGTGAACATCAAAGTTAGAGCGTTAGAGTAAATTCATCTTTTTCACTTTCTAAGGTGTACTCAGAGATACAACCGTCTATATTTTTAAACGTGTCTGCACTTTCACTGAACATATTGATAACACTTTCGAACTAACATTTGACAAAATATACGAATTAATGAACGAATAAGAATGAATACGGGATATAAGAGTACTTAAATTGTTTATATTTTTCTCATTCTCAGTGAACGTAGCTTCTTTTAGGTGCAATTGATACTACTATTTCCATCTTGTGACAAAAGTAGACATCTGTTATATCTCGATCTTACACTCCTCAGTAGAGGATTTTTTTAATATATGAAATCACGAAGTGTATAGATTTTTATTAAATCAAAAATCACGAAATTTGTTTTGTTTTGATTTAATAAAAATCTATCCATGTTCATTGATCTAATAACATTGTGAGAAGAATTTTCAAGAAAAAAATTAAATGTTCGAAATAAACCAGAAAAATTTGAAGTTCGTTTTTATTGTGACAAAATAGATTTAATATTTCGTTTCCAAGGTGTCGAAAAAGTAATAAGATTTCACTGAAGGAAAGTAACATATCTTTGAAAGGGGGTGGTAAGCAAAGTAAGTTTAAGAAACTCTGTTATCTGAGATCTGCTCGCTACGCCATACCCCAATTAAAATACAACCTTCTAGGAAAACGCCCCTCGATCTTTGCCCTGAGATGATGAGTAGCATCTCGAACGTACATAACAGTAGTCCTGAACCTTTTTGTGACGGAACACTTTCCATTATAAGAAAAAAAACTGCGAGAAACTGACTGCCATTAATTTCAATCAAACATTTTTTATTATTTTATATTTTGCTATATAGCAATCCCGATGAGTTATAAAACTTGTTTTCGGGGTCGTTTATCCATAATTTGGCTTAAATCATATCTAAAACAAAACCTCGCTGCTTTCAATCACTGGAGACAAAAAATTAAAATTCCTCAAGGTAATTAGAGCTACTTAATGTTAGAATTACAAAGTAACCTATGTGTATTTCTAGTTCTTTTTTTTCTTCAAATGCTATTTTTTTGAGAAAAGATCTTTTAAAAATAAAAACGTGCATTTCTGATTTATGAATATTTTGACATTCATTGAAAAACTCCCACTATCATCATTATATGCGGAAAATTTGCTTGAGTAATAAGTAAACATAATAACATATTTTCAGATGCTGACGTTTTCTATTTATTCTTAGAACAATTTAGTCAATTAATAACAGAAAAAATTAAATCGCAAGGTTATTTATAATTCCCGTGTGTCATATTGTTTTGATATAGTTAAATTACTTAGTTCAATTTTTTTAATATAATTTAATCATTTGATTTGACGTCATTTCTATGTACATATATTTATTTTATTTATTTATTTATTTAGTGTTTCTTAGAAACCAGATCATTTATTTTATTACGTTATTTTTCAATTTCACTTATTTTTTTCTTTCTCTTACCATTTTATCAAATATAAATATTCATATATGTATTTTAAAATACCGGAAACTTTACTGATTAATGCATCAACGTACCGACTTTATTCGTAAGTATGTGTGTTACATAACTGTATGTATTCCCAAATGATATTTTAGATATTAGAAAAAAACCTAAATGTTATTAATAATCAAATATATTTTTTTTAAATAGCTATATCTGAAATGTATTTTCACATAATAACAATATTTAGAATATTATTCATATAACTTTTAATAATGATAACTATTATTGTTTATTTTTATATGCATTGCTATTTTCGTGATTTTATTCATTTTAATAATAAAAGTTTTTTTTTTTTAAATTTCTAACATAAATCTAGTATTTAATGTTTTTTTTTTTTTCTTTCCTTTAATTTTTTTTAATTTATTTATTTACCTACTTTCATCACGTATTGTTAATTTGTGTTTGTTTGTATTTTGTCTATTAATACATTAGTATTTTCTATTTTATCATTTGTCTATATATGTCATAATTGTTAATATACTTTTTATCCTGATGAGGAAAGCTTAGCTTTTGAAATATGTTGATATTTATACATTTGAAAAAGTGGTGTGAAAAAAGTCATTCTTATTAATTTATTAAAAAAAATTACTAGCACAGATAATAATAAACTAATTGAAAAAGCTCATGAACCGATGCTACTAACCGATCTAATTGTAGGAATTGGATTAAGCGTTTTTTTTTTTATTACTCAAGTTCTTCAATCATCTTCCAGTGTAGTTTTCTACCTATGTAGTTCGTCGCTTCCATGGTGTCGTGGAACACTTATATGTTCGCTGAACACTGGTAAAGAACCCCTGATCTATAGAAAGGCGGTTGGTTACAAGTTAAGCCAGGCACTCGGAACCACCTAAATACCTTTGAAGTTTCTTGCTCGATCCTGGCGTAGTTTGAAAAGTGTTGGGCGTAAAGATAGAGAGACGAGATCAGCAACAAAGGCTCAGCCACGGGTAATGTTATCACCGCAGATAACAATAAACGCTTAATGTTAGGATGGTAGTTGGAATCCACTTTACTTTAGTTTTGTAATATGTGTGTGGGTGAGGGAATATATAAATCGGGTGTTCTTCGAGGAACCTTATCGGGTCCACTTTTATATATTGTTTATTTTAATTACATCATCAGAACAATAAAACATTGCAAAATTTGATAATTCGTTGATAACATATCTATTTGCTAACCATGTGATGACTAAACACACGCAATAAATACATTCATTTATTTTTCTTTTTTAATTGCAAGTGTTATGGCAAGAAGTCTGTTTCGGTTCGTGGTAATATAAAATAAGTTATTACGGGTAAATGTATTTACTATGCCTTATAATATATAATTTAAAAAAATAATAAAACAAGCACTAATCACGGTTTATCTTATTTGAAAACAATTCAAGAGTAAGTAAAGTTTACCCGATACTTTATATATATTATATTTAAACAGTAAAAAATATAGATAGAAATAAAAAATTTAAAAAACAATAAATAATAAAAAATAAAGTATTGTTAAATGATCGGAATGGCTAAATATAATAATTAATATTATTTTCACTGCAGACAACAATTGACGCTTATTGTTGGAAACAAAAATTGTTTATAAAATCCTTTTCTATTCAAACTACTAGTATAATTAATAAGATATTTCAGAAATCCTGAAATCTGCCACTTTCTAAAATACTTATACATATATGGTTCTATACTATAAAAAAAATTATGTTTTGTTTTTTTATATTTTTACTTAGTCCAGATATTATGACTATTGGATTATTTTTATGTTTATAATATAATATTTGAACTCCCAGTTCCCCAAAAACAAAATACTTGAAAGAACTAAGCCGATACTAACTTCTCAGTATAGTGATATTTAATTAGTATCCTAAGGTAAACTGGATATAGTAATTACCAGTTTCTTTTATTTTTTTTTATTAGTTTCTATTTAAAGGTTTAACATGTATGTGACTTTAGCGATGATTTTTAAGTATAAAGCATAATTATAAGAACAGTAAGTAAGTAAAACATATTATTATAATAAAAGTAAAATTTTGATACATTTTTATCAATGAATTATTTACGTGAAATGATCTTCACCCTAAGTTTAACCGCATATAATTAATATTGAACTGTTAACTTTTTAAAACCAGCATAAAAGGGTTTTAAAAAAATTAAAACAGTTGGGGTTGTATTTTTAATTTTGTATTTATTTCTTGCTAATACCAATCGAAAAAAGAACTTCGGAAATGTCTAATTCGATTGCATTACCAGATGATTTATGAAATCCTCCTTCTCCCCGCGATGACCCTGTAACTTTCTCGAATAACTAAGATAAAGCATGAACGTCCGAAGACCATTAATAATGGAAAAGAAATCCCAAAATACTAAAACAAAGGTAACTTTGGTACTCTTTTATTCCTGGAACGTATTTTCAATTACGAGTTCAACATTCAGAAAAATCCAAACTGAAAAAACATTTGGACATTATTGCGATTTTTTTTATTGTTGTGTAAAATAGCTATGTAGATTTTAAATTGTAAATCGATTTTTTTTAATGTTTTTTTATGTCCAATTAATAATAAAGGACAAAAAAAGTGCATACCCAGTCCTTTTCTGAAGTGCTGGTGATAGCTTCATTTTGCAAATGACGTTCAATTGTGAATTGAAATAAATACGGAAATTTAAATCATGGTTATAAAACAAATGGTTTTCTAAAATGTTAATAATCTCAGAACTTTTTTCAATATTTTCTTTGATTTTCCTAATTTCCTAAAATATTTATCTGCTCTCTCAACATCAATCTAAAAGCTTTCGCTTATTTAAGATCTTTCTTATAGATTTTTGTTATCTGTCTGTTAAATATCCATTGTTTCTCCGTAGAAATTGAAAAGATTTCCACAAATTTCACAAGTCGCAAGACCAGGTAAATCCAAACCTTATTTTTCCCATCTCTTTCTTCACACCACTTCCTTCAATCTCACAACATACCCCAAATTGGGAATGTCATGTCGCTAGCATAAAACAACAAAAACAGTTTTTATTGCAATCTAAATACATAAAAATCAATGTAAGTTTATTTATTTGTTTGTTCTCAAATTTCTCAAAAATTACTAGACCGGTTTCGCCGAAAATAGCACAGTTTGTTCTTATTAGTACCGGGAAGGTTTAGAGAGTAGTTTAAATCAAATCCAATATTCAAACTGTTGCTATAACGTTTTTAAATTAGTATGAAAAACATTGAACCCGTCATGTTTTATTTATCATAGATAAACACTCTGGTTAGCCAAAGATTGCATATTTAAAAGAAGAAGGTTTTTTTGGGTAGAATATTTTCAAAATAGAAAAAATGAGTAGGGACCTACTTAAGAACTTTATGATTTAGATATATTTTGAAAAAATAAACGTTTGGAATGAAATAAAATATTCAAATGAATGTTTCTTTATTTGGAGATAGTTACTTTCGCCGTCAATTCAATTATGGCACCCAATCGATAGGCAACAGAATTCACAACTTGATAACTTTATCATCAAAAAAAAAATAATCCCGAGCAAGGCCGGGTACACATAAGCTAGTTCTGTATAAACTCAATAACCCCTTTTGATATAACTCGATTGAGTCGAGACTTAAACGTATATAGATTTTTCAGAGCTATGCAAGAATATAAAATCAGCTTTCATGCTAGAGAAATAATCATGAAATGATGAATGAGAGGTACCGTGAGTTGAAATAAACTCATTCCCGGAAAGACACTGTTATGAGAAGACTGTTATTTAAATAGAAGCAGCAAATTCAAACACTTGGTGTAATAGAAAAACTTTCGTTCATGGTTCAAATGCGTTCCCCGTATATATGCTTGAATTTAAATTAAACTTGCCTGAAAAACATATCTTTTAAGCTTATATTATTGATTTTATCTTTTGCTGATTACGTGGTTTGGGTTGGGAAATGAATTATTAAGTACACGCTATGTGTCGTAATAACTTAATACTATGCTTAGTGGACTAAACTGACCGGTCATTCACTAAGTTGGAATCGCGTCTGGGTCCCATCCAGGTGTCGTGAGTTGAATTCGTGGTTCATTTTGGAATATGTTAATGTTATCTTCTTCAATGATTAAATATTACAATGAGGTTTACAAACTTCAATAAGTTATAAAAAAAAAGAAATTTAATATTTCCTTATTTCTAATACAAATAGGTTATTTCAGCTAGCCAAGTTTTCAATGTGTTTATTGATGGTTTAGTTTTAATACAGTTTTTTTTTTTATTTCAGCGGGTAACATATTTATACAACTAGGAATCATGTGTTCTAAAGTTCTTTGTCCATATTTGTTTTTATGCTTAGGAACCATTAATCCTTCATTAAAATTGAGACGAGTATTGTAATTATGCTCTAGTATATTTGTATTAAATATAGGGTTATTAATGTGCTGAAATATAATTTTGTACCACAGAATTGATCTAACTGAAAGAATTTTGAAACTGATAAAAGTATGGAATATTATGCCTTTGTTCGTATAAACTTTTATGAGCTAATAATTTAACGAGTGAATTTTGTACTGATTGAACATGATTGATGTTTGTTTTATAGGAAAGTCTAACTAACTAACTAACTAACTAACCATCACGCCGTTTCCCCGAAGGGGTAGGCAGAGAGGACGGACAGCCAGACAACTCGATCTTGGCATACACTTCTTGCTTCATTCACGTCCCGAGGCTGTAATTCCATACCTTATAACAGATTCCGCTATTGATAAATAAATTATTTGAAGTGTACAGATTGGACCAAAGAATTTTAATTTAAATAATCTACTAACAATTGATCTTAATCGTATACAAACCTTATTTATTTGTAAATCCCACTTGAAAAAACAATCAATAATGACACCTAAATAAAGATATGATTTCACAAAAAAAAATATCTTTGACTGGCTTAGTTCTTCATCACGACACAAGCAACATCTTCACCTTTCCGTGATGGTAGTAGGAGATCACGCCATTTTACCACAAGATTAGAAACCTCTGCCTCAGTTATACATGCTCTTCTGTTACTCTGAATCTTGATATGACTCGACAATTTTTAGTCGACTGACGAGATGATAAGTGTATTTTGTTATGTGACCATATTTTGTGTTCACGCTGATCTACGTTGAAAACCGTACTTATTTAAAATTTGTTAAAGTAGTTCTGATATTAGTAATTCAGACAATATGGCAATGAGGAATGGCATTTAGTTCGTTATCTATACATTAAAATTCCTCTTAAATTAATAAGTATATAAGTTTATTTTCTATAGCAAAAGGTAAACAATCTACCAAATGGTTCTACTTGGCATAACTATCTGTTATAAAGGCACACATGTAATTTTTCTTTTTTGTTTACTATTTAACAACAGATTGCTCATCCATTTACAGTACAAGATTTATTTATGTGACATTCTCAATATTTGAGAAGATAATTAAATATATCTACATTTTTAGAAATTTCATTCAATAGCTCCATCCTCTTGTCATGATTTGTTGTGCTAGCTGTTCAGCCATGTGGTATATTGAACAAGTCGTGGTGACGTCTACAACTACAGCACGTATAAGCCATAGCATTTCAAGAGGAATAGGCTAGGCTGTCAATAAAGTTTTGCAATACATTGAAACTAAGTATTGCAAGATTTGCAAAACATTTGATTTCTAACCTAGGGCAACTAATAGATGCCTCAAGTAAATCCATATGGTGCATGAACCTAAAATAAGTTCCATGCATCAGCGTATAGATTAATGTACTCAAGATTTTTTTTTGTATGCACATAAGTAAAATATTTACATGGTTCTCTTCAAAGTTGAACCCTAATTGATAGTCTGTGGTAAAAATCATGACCACGTTACAAAATCCATTTAACTGTTTTTAAAACAAGTTCGTTATTTTTTAAGACATTTGAGTTGAATTTGAAGAAAAACATGTTTACATGAATGTAGTACTTGTTCTCGCCTTTGCAATACAGTATTTATGTGGTATTTTTATTTATCTTATGGCCGTATTTTTTTACAACTGTTGTACGTATTAATCTATACTATTTTATTAATTCCACAATTCTCTTAAAATTGATTGTTTTTAAAGTTTAGTTCAATTTCTTTTAAGTTCATTTTACAATATCACTAAACTCTATTTCTAAAGACAATACTGCTTTGAAACGCAGTAAACACGAAAAAACTTAGATTTAATAAAATCTGTCACCACTTCAATTAGATGATTGGATTTTAAATCATAAATCATTTTCAACAATAATTCCCAGTCTCATCAAAGGATTTCTCGTTTATTGTTTACGATCTAGACTCCAGACTTCAGACATTGTACCTAAGTGCGTTTTCACAAGGCATCAAAATTAATTAACGAATTGGCCAAGTAGTTTCGCCTACCTACTCTGTATTGCTAAAGGCAGGTGGCGCAGTGTTTGGATATCGCTAAGTGACGACAAAATCCGCAGAAGCGACTAATTGGGATAAACGATGCCAGTTAATCCTTGCGGGATTATATTGCGTGAGGTCCTTTCACCCTCACGTCATGGCCATTAAATCATATTTGGTAGCACGCAAGAACGAATAATGCAAAGTGAATCAAATTTTATTACATATTAAACAAATTGTGTAGACAAGACAAGAGATTTTTATGCAAGTCGTACAATTTCTAAGCAATTGTTAAATCTTCAAAAAACAATTTATTTTTCTTCAATAGATGTGTAATTATTTTGTGGCGTCAATATTAATAAAATTAATAAGAAGTACTCTGTTTATACCACTGCTTCGCTTCCGAAACACGTTGATATTTACATATTATCCCCAAACGGTGGACAATAAATTAATTTGTAACGTTTGCAACGTGAGTACCGAAGGTATTTAAGTAAAAATTATTATAATAATTATTCTGAATTTGGCAACCATATTTTGGAAAAAATACATTCTTTTTTACATAAACAATCGCTTAAAATTTTTACATACGACTACAACTGGCTGACAATTAGATAAATTTGAAATTTTAGAAAATGGAAAAAATGTTATTAGTAAAATATTATTAATATAAATTTTGACAATAGTAACTGTAATTTTTTTAATGCCTTTGTTATTTTCATGATTTTATTTGTAATTATTATAAAAATAATTTCTTTTTTAAATTTCTAATATTAATTTATTAATCATTGAAGAAGATAATATAAACACATCCCAAATGAACCACGAAACCGAAAAAACAATAGAAATTAAAAAGATTTCATTCGCATCCGGGACTCGAACCCAGGACAAATGTATTTTAACAATATTTTTTTTTTAATTTTTCAATAATGTTTACATTTTTAATTAATTACTTAACTACTTTCATAACATATTGTTTGTAATTTGTCTATTCTGACATTGTTCATGACTGTTTTTCAATGATATTTTTTGTCTATACGCATCATTAATTTTTAGTGCACTGTGTGTCTTGATAAGGGAAGTTCCACTTCCGAAACATGTGGTATATTTATATATTAAACGGTGGTGTAAACAAAGTACACCTTATTAAATTTATTTATTCAAATTGTACAAACATTTAAAACATTTCAATTTCGTATAATTGTATCGTTTATACAGTGTATATGCAATGCCGAAAACCCTGTTAATGCATTAAGGACATAAAAAAACTGATCTGTTTTTTGATCCACCGTATTAATCTTTCCCTTACGGTGCTAGAATAAAAACGCTCGTTCCGGTGTTGGGTAGTTACTACACAATAAAAAATTAGCGCTTTAAGTCGGAAAATTAAGAAAATTCATAGCTAATCCCCTTATAATTACAATTGTAGTAAAAAATTATAATAATTGAGATTTATTTGCTGAAAACATTAAAAAAACCATCTGGCGACGCTCACGGAATGGGCAAAGATCCACTCTGGATGAAAGCCCGAGAGCTATTGCTGCTAGCACGCCTCTACACCTCGAAGTAAAAAAACACGACTGAGAACATCGAAATCCTCGCGCTTCTACAGTATGGAAGAGTGAGATGCGAATATAGTGTCCCGCTTCCCACATTCTTTTCACGTATCATCGAGACCCAATGTTGAGGCACTCACAGCGCTGCTATACACGAATTTGTTTCCGATATTCACAAAATACCTTCGATGTACCCGATAAATTCTGATTATTATTAATATTATTTTTTTAAATTAATGCGTAAATATATTATGGAGAAATCCTAAAATCTTAACCTTGTATCTATTATATTTATAGAGATATTGATGGATATTAGAAGCAACGTGTAGAAGATACCCATCACAAGGAAGAGGGTTAAGGAAGAACGTAGCTCTTCCCACAGGTGTGTTCCTAAATAGATTTTTCTGGATCACTCCTCTGTACAGAAACTTATGGTGATGTCTTTAAAAGTGAGATTCCGATACAAAGAAAATATTAGGGCCAGAAATTCGCTCTTAAATATGTTACATGCATTAAAGTCAATATTACAAATCAAATTTAGTAGATAGATAAATTATTTTCCTGTTCTGTGAAGTCTCTGTTTTTTTTAATGTAAATATTGCCCAAGAGTCCCAACTATCCGTAGCCAGTGTTACTATAATGTACCTAGTTAGGAGTTTTTTTAAGGAGATATGAAAGAGGAATATTGGTAAGTATCTGGATTTTTAGATCTGATCAACAAATACGGCTAAAGCCATTTTAAGCAACTGGTTACGCAAAATCGTTACGAAGAATTTACCGAAGAAAACCCCCCACTTTTTTCAACCCAACAAATTTTCAAGGAGCTTTTTATTCATCCAAGTATGGGGCGTTAAATTAATTTGTAGCATTTTGAAATTCCTACAACTTCCTGTTTTGTCTCTTTTCTGTTATCACCTGACACCTTCAGGCCAAAGGTGAAAAGTTATCATAGTGAAGTTATCAAACTAAGCAACTTGGCTTGCCTGTGATTTGCAAGATGTTGGCAAATGTGTATTATTATGGCGTCTGTAGTCTATGTTCAACACGTCCTGTTTCAGAGAGACTAATTTAAGACTGCATCGGTACCCTCCCCCCCCCCTGTGAGAGCGGCTTAATTAAGGTTACACCGAGGGTCAATTGATGATTTACAATGCATGACCTCTGTGGCATACCCGTTCAAAGTCCTCGTATATCACCAAACAATCCAAACACGGCCGAAACAAGAACGCATGCAGAATAAGATCACCATATTAGCGGTTTTGTCGAAATAATTTAACAATCGTAGAGTCTTTGACTTCATCTCGAGGTAAGCGAACAATTTGGCGTTTAATTATATTTGATAGTACTAAATTAACTTGGAGTATCTTTTTTATAAAATAGTAGTATTAGATATAGTAGCGAGTATCTATTTTAAATAATTATTTAGTTTACCAGCCACATTATTCTCTTAACGCCGGAAACACTCGTGACTAGCTTCACGGCCGCGAGCGGACAGCTCATGATATTTCTCCATCGACCGGGCTCTGATTACACGGCACTCTTCCGCTCTCTTCAAATTATATGTTTAGTTGAATATTTAATTATTTATTTTTACTAGCTGACTAGCTGAATTACCAGACGTTTCCCGCAATTATGAATGGTTTGGGATCAAATTTTGAGGCCGTGGTGTTTCCTCTACTTCTACCACTATCCAGTAATTTTTTCTCTTATTTTAAACGTCAAGTGTCCAAAATTTCATCAAGAAAGAATAAAATTCTGTTTTGAGGGGTGGAGAAGGGGGATGGTGCTGGTTTCTCGGAATAAACTGTTTGTATAAAAAATATACATACAAACACTCTTTTTTCATATGCATATATATATAAGGTAAATAGATAGATCGAAGACAGATGAAGATCTATAATATAAATGATTTTCTTACTTCGGCCAAATTGTACAGATTCACACTGACAATTTTTATTTTTACGTGAATACCGAGCAAAAGTCCAAACTGCTCCCGTCTGTATGAGCCACTGGGACTATGGCAACCCCATTTGGGGTACGTTGTGAGGTTGAAAGAAGGAAGGTTGAGAAGTACCTAGCTAGTTATATCTTGACACCAAACACGATTTCACGCAACGTTTCGATTCTGAATGACGGTCTTTCACCGGGGCGTTACTGAGATTATCTACCATTTAGGAATGTAACTCAGCGTAACATGTGGAGTAAGGAAAATATCCGATGCGATGCTGTGATAGAATTCGATCAGCGCCCAGTTGTCCGCAAGCATTTTCCTTAAAAGGTTTTCCATTCCGTTATGGTATAAGGTAGACTGAAGAATCTAGTTCTAGAGAATAGTCGGGTCCGATAAATGGTGGCCGACTGGGTTATGGATAGAGAATGCTAGCAATAAAAGTGCTGCTGCCTTTCTGCCGATCGGTGGGTCATGTACATATTCTGATTTATTGCAAATTAAAGTTAAGGAAATATTGTGTACAGTACCACATTAGGTTAACAAACACCAGATACAGATATAAATTTAGATCTCGAGCAATGTTTATAATACTAATAAATCGATGATCACTATATATAACCATAAAAGTCCAAAAATTCATAAATGGTTATCTAACTATTCGCCAAAAGGAACTCTTGTTAGTTTTAAAATGAAACAAATACTTTTAAAAATGTTAGACTCCTTGGGAGCTGAAAAACCAGTGTGAAAATCATCAAACGTTCAAATGTACACAGTTTTATACAAATCTTTTTCAAATTGTTTCCATTTTAAACCAACCATTTTCTAATGCACTTCAATATCGAACAGAAAGAACAGTGGGAACTAATAAAATTTAACATTTTAGCATACATATTTTGACATACGCGAATACCCAAAATGAGAGTTATGTCAGAACTAGTTGTATTAAATAGAATCATTAATAACCTAATTGACGGCCCTGCCATCCTCGCCACTATTAAATTAAATGTACCGAAGAGGAACACAAGACAAATAAAAACATTTTTCTGCAACACTTATGGTACACAATCAGTCTAATTCATTAACCAATAGGATGCATGATCTGGAAAACAGGTTTGGAGGTGTTAGTGATGTATTTGCTGACTCCATTTATACAGTAAACCGTCATCTATACCAGCACTTTTATGAATCCTACAATATGTAGTATTGTAGCTTAGATAATGTAACATCAATGATTTGTGTTGTAATATTGTTTTTGTTTTCTATTTTATGTCACCGTTGGACGTTTGAAAAAGATTGTTCATTACTTTATGGTTTAGAATCACAGTGTGTTTTTGATAGCTCTTTATGTTATGTTATAAAACCCATGTAAAAGCCCAGATGGACGTATAATCAAATAAATAAAACAAAGGATGTTGGCTTGTTGCAGTTTAATTAATACTGGGCCATGTTTATATCTATTCAAAAAACGTGTTTTGTGTAACACACTCGACAATATAATATAATTAGCTTTACAATTGGCACAAAATTAAACGAGTCCTTGTAAAGTACCTGCAGTTTTATTTACTATTTACTTAACGATTAATGTTATTTTCACTGACTTTTGAAAAAAAAAAACAATTTGGAATATTGTTATTATTTCACAGATTTATAAAAGTTGCAGGTCAGAAAGTGGATTTAAAAGAAAGAAAAATATTTAATCATTGAAGAAGATAATATTAACACATCCCAATTGAACCACGAAAACCGAAAAAACCAACAGAAATTAAAAAGATTTCAGTCGCATCTGGGACTCGAACCCAGGATCTCTACCTATCCGGGGTAACCGCTTAACCATTAGCTTAGCTAATGAGACCAGTTCAATTTACGCCATTTACACCGATATCATACTTCAAGTTCAAGATTTGTTAATATTATCCTCCATTTTTTTATAAATCCCATATTATTGGCTGCTATCCTTATGATGATTGCAAAGTTTCATCCCGAACTCAATTGCAATCGGAATAGTCTCGGATATACCTACCCGATTTTTATTTATATGAGAGATCTATTGACTTATTAATTTCTGTTGGTTTTTTTGGTTTTCGTGGTTCATTTGGGATGTTTTAATATTATCTTCTTCAAATGATTAAATATTACAATGAGGTTTACAAACTCCAATAAGTTATAAAAAATAAATTGAATGAAAGAAAAATATTTTAAAAATACGTTTTTTTAATAAAAAATGTTACCTACAATAACCTATGCAAAGCACTCTTGGTGTGATCGGATCACTTATCGGGCTGCAATATAAAGTTAACCATTTATTTTTATTCTAAGGAATGGAAAATGTATACCATGTTTGATTTCGTAAATTTAGTCAATACTGACGTACATTTCACAAAGCCATAGCTTCTTTGCATTTTTTCACAAACATAATATTGTACTCTTTCCTTTTAAATAATGTAAGACATTCGATACGTTTTCTTAACAATCCATTATCAAAATTGGTGTTACAAAATTGAATAAACGAAAGCTGAGTCCATTATAAAAAGTCGTATATTCCTCCAGTTCATACACTGGTTAGAATATCCAATGAAAGCCGGGAAGCCTCTCTACGTCTACAGCGGGCTGTTTTGGCATTGGGGGGCTGTGGAGGCTCATGCGGTAGAAGAGGCTTTCGAATAGTAGGTCAGGACTCGTAAGCCACTGCAGGGGATATGATTTCATATTAGAAAAATTTAATCATGCTGGATTTTTTTAATATTATCACAATGAAATATCCATTTCTCATTTTGACATGATTTCTTTCATTGTAACGCTTCAATTTTACTGAAAAACAGGATTTTTGTATTAGAGTTACAGTTTTTTTTCCAGGCGTATAAGTGTGGTGCGATTCATTGTTAAATTGCAAATTTAATAAACAGCCTTCCTGGTGAGTGGTAAGTGGAAAGTGGTATGTTGTGTACAGTATAATAACGCCTTCCGCATAATGTTTGGCATCCCCAGATACTGCAGCGCTTCCAGTATGTTCACGGAGGGGCGAGTTTCCGGTTTTGCAGCCCTTATAAGATCCAGGGTGGCTGGAATGAGGGAAAGAATAAACAGCTCCAGGAATATCCTCGTCATGGAATCCCGCCTCAGTCCAGCCTCCAGCATCGACGCATACTGGACAAATATATGGGCCCCTCACAATATAAATGCCGCAGCACCCTAAAGGAGGTTTTTTAATCTTATTTAGTTAAATTCTTATTTTTTTATTTTTTGTTTTTTTTATTTTATTTTTACTTTTTTTTTTGTTTTATGTGTGATGTATCACCTTATACTACTGTCTTATAATTATTTGACTTCTTTTTTTTAAACTCTTGTACATATTTTGTATATTTTTTATAACTATTGCATGTATATTTTATATAGAATGTGTGGGACTGCACTAACCTCCCCACATACCGGAATAAACATTTATTATTATTATTAATACTTTTTCATTAGAAGATCTTAAGGGGTAGCACATGTATAATTTTCTTCTACATGTTTAAAGAAGTGTAAGAAATTTATAACGGTTTATAATAGTAAAAAAAATCATAGTTAATTATTTTTAGGTAATTCATAACCGGGTAATGTTTTTCTTTATAAACAAAGAAGATCTACAGTACCTCGTAAAATTAAAGTATGTTTCATTTTGTCTATTGCATTTTAATGATGCGGTGCTGATTGCTAACAGTATGGAAGATCTACAGTCGCTCATATCTGGGATGAACAAAGTATGTATGAAGAATAAGCTAATGATGAATGTAAGTAAGTCTAAAGTCATGGTGTTTGAAAGATAGAATACGAAAATAGTGTGCAATATAGTTGTTAATGATGAATACTTGTAGCAGGTTGGTGAGTTTGTATATTTGGGAAGTATATTTACTAGAGATGGATAGACTGATAGGGACATTGAAAGAAGGGTGAATGCAGGAAACTCCATTAACGGAGGACTGAACGCGGTTAGTTACTAACAAAAAATTGTCCAAATAAGCGAAGCTAGCAGTCCACAATGGATTGCTGATACCCACCCTGATGTATGGCAGTGAGGCATGGAATTGGCAGAGGAAGGATGAAAGTAAGCTGAATGCCATGAAATGAGGCGAAAACGTGTGTCGTAAAACCATGTATGATCGTGAGAAAAACATTAAGATTCATAAAGAATGCAAGGCTGTTGTAAACTTAATCAGTAAGATTAAGAATGGAACGCTTAGATGGTTTGGGCGTGTAGAGAGAGTGAACGAAGAAAGGAGTGTAAGAAGAATTTATGACACGAATGTGAATGGAAAAAAAAGCCGGGGACGCCCGAAGAAGACATGGCACGATCAAGTTAATCAAATACTTGAGTCGGGCCATGTCAGAAGTCGAAATAATAGAAGAGAAGTATTAGACGATTTATGAATGTGAATGAAGCAAGAAGTGTATACCAATATCGAGTTATTTGGCGGTCCGTCCTATTTGCCTAACCCTGCGGGGAAACGGGGTGACTGTTAGTTAGTTCAGGAAAATTTCAAAGTCTAATAAATTGTGTAATATAAATAAGAGGTTGAACATGAAAGCACAGATTAAAATTTTAATCACATAAAATATTGTCATCAAGGAATGTTCTAGTAAAAGTAAATATTCTAATTGATTGCAACGGAAATTTTAAAAGCGGGTCAATACAAATAAAAATTCCTTTAGCATTACTGCAAAGTTACCGATATTCCGTGAATCCGAAAATCTTGCCAAGTAATAAACGTTATATCGAACGTAGCACGCGGCAGGAAATGTATGATTTATTGATGTTGTATTCCCTCCTGATATTCCGTACCAGAGCACTGGCAAAATATGTACAGAAATGTCTTTAAAAAAACCTTACTTCTTTCACCATTGAAACACACAACAATGAAAAAAATGTTCGTTATTTATGAAATCTCTCCCTGCTCACCCAAATAAAAGACGGCAATATTTTTGTGTGCGAATTTCAGACAGAGATCGATACACAAGTTATCTGTGATGAAAATTTTACGCCGAGTCATTGAAGACGTTCAGTTTGGTATAGAAATATCAATGGAAAACATGCAAGGAGGCTGTACGAGGAAAAACTGGGAATCGCAATAGACAAAGGATTTCGAAATAGCGGAAGATTATTATGATTGGGGAAGAGGTATAAAGACGATTATTAAAGGCTTCCATGGTCGAGGGGTAAGGCTCTCGACTACGAATTCAAAGGTCACGAGTTCAAATCCCGGCGTGCGCAAGTAAATTCCATTTAATTAATTTGTGCTGTTTCACAATTAATTAATTTAAAAATAATATATAGTATATTTGCGGACGTTCCACAATGGAATATACTCTCATTGCCACCCTGGTGAAAGATAACCATTCAGAATTGAAATATTGCTTCAAATGTCTTTTCGCCGTGTTTGGTGACCAAATCTGAATAGCCAGTTATTTCCCCTTTCCCCACCTTCCTCTCCCCCTTCTCCTTCCCCTCCCCAATACCTTCAGCCTCACAACATTCCCAAATTGGGGATGCCATAGTCTCACTGCCTCCAGACGGTTGGGAGCAGTTAGGACTCTTGTGCGGTATTCATATAAAAAAATAAAAAATAATTTGACGGCAAATTTTACTATTTACTCAATTTTTTTATTTGAATAAGTTATTGAAGCTTCATTGTAATATTTCATTAATGACAAATCTCAAATAAAATATGAAACAGAACAGATATACAAAAAAAAATTAACAAAGGTAGCATCTGAGACTCGAACCCAGATGTGACCGACCACTAATTGAAGATGATAAGAAGCAATAAGGCGCCATTAGCTCAATTGGTTAGAGCCCTGGTCCCGGATAGAAAGAGAGGTCCTCGGTTCGAGTCGCAGATGCAACCATTACCTTTTTATTTTCTGTTTCATATTTCATTTAAAATTTGTAAATATTATTGTCAATAATTCAAAAAATATTTTATTGTTTACATTTAGATACTTGCAAGTTTCTCTCATTATTCGACACTCTTATCAAATTGTTCTGTTTCTCTTAGTAGATATGTCGTACAACCATTACAAGACTATCGCAAATTTAAAATTCTTAAAAATATAGCCCAGACATACATGTTTTTATAAGCACCGACCACGAAAGAAAAAGTATCTTATATGTAGATTCCCAAAAAAAACTATGTGGACTTGTACTAGGCAGTTGCGGTAATTCACTCGGATATTAAAAAAATAAGAAAAAAATTCTCACATCTATACGAAAAAATCCAATGTTGATCTTTTCCAAATTAAATATTTTTTCCCCAGTTCTTAATGATTTTCATCATATCACTAGACATTAGCGACCAATCAATAAGAAGCAATTCGGTCATTCAATAACACGTCTGGCTAATAAATAATTTAATATCGCAGGTTGATAAACGGCTTTATATACGATAATCACAATTCACGCATGAAACTATACGTTTTGTTGTATAAAAAGTTGCATATTTAGTAATTAATTTACTTTTATGGTAACAAAATGATGACAGGTTTTTTGCTATTTATTCTTACAAAATACTGATCCGTACAAATTTAGTGTAAATGCATCACAATAGTCGCTGCGCGCACGATCACCTAGTAAATGCCCAATCCTCCCACGGTTTACCACGAGTATGTTTTGTAACTATATTAATATAAAACTATATCAATATAAAAATGTCCCATAGTCGCTGATTACGTAACGCACATATGGAACTCATTTAGATCTCGCTATATACGAACTGGTGTTTTTTTATCACAGAATTTGAATGGCGCACTGCTTTTTTTTTTTTTTTATATGAATACCTCACAAGAGTCCCAACTGCTCCCAACCGTCTAGAGCCAGTGAGACTATGGCATTCCCAATTAGGGAATGTTGTGAGGCTGAAGGTATTGGGGAGGGGAAGGAGAAGGGGGAGAGGAAGGTTGGGAATACCTAGCTATTCAGATCTGGTCACCAAACACAGCTAAAAGCCATTTCAAGCAACGTTTCAATTCTGAATGGTGGTCTTTCACCAGGGCGATACTGAGAGTATCTTCCACTCTGGAACGTGCGCAAATATACTCTATATTATTTTTAAATGAATTAATTGTGAAACAACACAAATTAACTAAATAAAAATTACTGCTTAAAGCGTTCTGAAATTATTATACAAATTTGTTTTATTTTTTTTATTTTTTCATCAGAGTTAACTACTACACAAACCCAGTTTAGAGAAAACCGTCACTGGTACAAAGTGTGCGATATGCTAAAAAAATTATATGGTATTGCCAAGCTGATATCGGAAAAGGCTTCGCAAGCAAAAATTAAAAGCGTAACATAAAAACTAAGAAGGTAAAAAGTAATTCATTTTTTAAACTTCACTTACTGCCTGACAGTTTTTTTCTACCGCAGGCAAACAGGTATTCAATGAGATTACGACTATAAAAGTGTACCAAAAACATTTTTTCCAGCTCACCCCAATTTTTAATATTATTTAATTTGCAATGTTTCTGAAGCCCTTATTCTAAATATTATCAATGCTATTATCAATGCTACCTAATGCGTAATACCTAATGCGTAAATGAAGATGAGTAAATAACTTCACAGGTCTTAAGAGGTGAACCTAACTTACTTCAACCAGTGATTCCTGACCTTATTTGGAATTTAAAAAATTATGAAATTATGGGTCTCCGGCGACATTTTTTTTATTTCACCTAAAAACATTAAAAAATCTATACATATGTGACAGTTAGGGTCAATGCGGAGGGTTAGGCTGTTACTCTGCTGGCTGGTAATTTATTATTATGCGTTACAGCTGTTTCGCCTTCCGAAGGCATTATCGAACTGTGGTGAAGCTATTTATTAAGGCTGTATTTATATATATAAATATAATAAAACTATAGCGTAATAATAATTACCTAGCAGAACTATGTCTTAAATAAATCCTTTTTTTAATTATGCAGGTAAGGTTATTGATAAAATTTAATTAAACGTTTTCATCCCGGATACTTATAAAAAAAAAAAATTTTCATTGGTAGAGGTTGTTCGAAAGTAATATCTACCTTTGGGGCAGAATTAAAAATATTTGATGTGATTAATTCTTACAATAATATATCACAATAGAAATAAAAGTACCCTTAACCAATACAAAAACTTGTTAAATATTTTTTGAAACCGAAACCCTTAGCTTTTGACCCATTTTCCCAAGTTTTGAAAACGTTTAGTATCAGAATCTTAATATTATGTACGTTTGAATCTGGAATCATTCGTAACGAAAACTTTTTGATTTATTTATTATTTTTTTAATAAATAAACGTAGATTTTACAATAATAAAACAGGTATGGCAGCTTATCTATAAAAATAATTTTTAAAATAAATTATTAATATACTATTATCTAAAAAATGATAGATCTGAAAAAGTTTTGAAGCCATTGGGATTCAGCGCTCTCCTTTGCCATGTTTTCCACTATTTCTTCCTTGGATTATCATTTGGATAAATTATATATCTCAAAATCAAGTAAAACACTTGGTTGTAATGTCATTGTTGAGCGAGTTTTTTTTTGTAATTCTCATGTTTATGCATGGCTCACGTAGTGAAAAAAATTAAAAATACTTTTATGCACTTTCCAGTAAGATTTCGAGAAAAATACTATATATTGCGTCAACCCATGTACGAGTAAAACTAGGCGTGTTTACACTTTTTTACTATTATTTTGCAAATAGCGGAAACTGCTTATTCAACACTTAAGTGTTGAATAAATATTTTCATGTAGGCTGACGCCATATATTTGTTTTGCCGAAATCTTATTGGTAAGTGCAAAAGAGTGTTTTTAAATCTTAAATTTTATTTTTAAAAACTGCCTACAAAAAATGTCACCGGAGACTCCAAATAAGGCCAGGAATCACCGGTAGTAAGTCAGGTACGCCTCTTTGTATATTAAAATATTCAGATCTAGAAATTTTGTAGATATGACTAAAAACAATAATATCTTTATCGTAATTAAATTTAACTATGACTAAAAGACATGCATAATATAATAATGTGTACTGTGGTTTATAAAGTAAAATCGAAAATAATATAATGACAGTTATAGTTGAAGTTTCACATAACCCGCTTCACTAGACTAGCCTGTGTTGAGGCAGTAATTTCGTAAAATATTTTATATTTTTAAAATACCTATGAATATATGCCTATATTAAGATATGCTTCGTAAATCGTTGAATCAATAATTTAGAATTAGAAAGAGTGCAGCGGTAAATGTCCTATCATTACTTTTAATCCAATTTTTTACATTGTGTATGAATATTTTTTGTGAAACAGATTTTTTTATGCTAACCGGAAGAATGTTGTAAATTCTTAACTATATAAAACGGAATGGAGGATTTTCGCCTGTGCGGTACTGACAGTGCTCTATCCATTACAATATATTGTGATAAGTAAGTCGGTTGTTCTTACAATAAGTTGACTAGCGTGATGAACTTGAAGTTGACGAATAAGGTTTTATACCTTAGTATGACCGGTTAATGACTGAGTTGATACATGCATCTGGTTCCCACTCAGGCGTCGTATAATGATTATATTAAGCGTAATAAGTAAGACTTACAAAGGTACGCTTAGATGGTGTGGGTTTGTAGAGCAAATAAGCGACGAAATAAGTGTGAGGAGAATATATGACACGAATGTGAATAAAGAAAGAAGCCGAGGACGACCGGGGAAGATATGGCATGATCAAATGAATCAAATACTTGAGTCGGGCTATGTCAGATGACGGAATAAAAGAAGAGAATGTATGAAATGATGTTTGAATGTGATGAAGCAGGAAGTGAATGCCAAGATCGAGTTGTTTGGCGGTCCGTCCTCTCTTACTACTCCTGCAGAGAAACAGCGTTATGGTTAGATTCTTAGTTAGTTAGTTGGTAAAAGTTTTTCTAGTCAGGCTATTTGCATTAGTGGTGGGCGAAGCGGCTCGGTTTAGTGAGCCGGATCACTAAATCAGCTATTCGTAGTGTAACGGTTCGGTGATCCGGCTCGATTGAACGAAGGTTCGCGTCCTCCTGCACCATGCCCTGTCCCTCGCTCCCCTGGCCCTCCTAAAGACGTCCTTGGGACGCTCTTATACGATACTTTTTTCGTCTAGTTTTCATGTGGATTGTCTTTACAGAGAGCTCATTTAGTGATCCGGCTCACTACCGAGTCGCTTCGCCCACCACTAATTTGCATTCCAGAAATGTTCGTCTTTCGTTTTAGAAAAAAATTACATTTACACCATACAAAATTGTAGGTATAATTTTTTTCCGCTTTTATTCGATATTAATAAAATATGACTTATAAGATTTGTATTTTCTTCAATATTTTCCTCATGACACGGATGAGATTTTCCATGGAGACAATTATTTCTTACTCCAATAAAAAACTTCTAAGACCTGAAGATATTCTAAGTACTGAGTAGCTCAAAGCCAGTGATTGGGCGAACACGGAACTCTTCGGGAATATAACAATAAAAACAGCCTGAGCCTGGTTTCACTGCTCCCCGGGTGGCAATTGTGTAGCGAGGAACAATCGACTGGCTTTACAATTTACGAAAAAGCTCGCTCGTGTACACAGCACAGTTAAAACTGACGCAAGATAAAAGACAAGGTTGTGTGGTGAAATTAACAAAATAAAAAGTAACATTTTTGAACAACTGTTTGAAGCAACATAGTAATAAAATAAAATTTTATAAATTCACTAGCTGATGTGTACCCGGCCTTGCTCGGGATTTTTCACTTGTCATTAGGGTGCCATAATTTATATGACAGCGAAAATAACTATATCCAAATAAAGAAACATTCTTTTGAATATGTCTCATTCCAAACGTTTATTTTTTTCAAAGCATATTTAAATAATAAAGGTCTTAAGTAGGTACCTACTCGTTTTTTCCATTTTGAAAATATTCTACACAAAAAACCTCCTTCTCTTGAATATTCAATCAGTTACACCAAAATAAAACATGGCAGGTTCAATGTTTTTCATACTAAATTTAAAACGTTATATAGCAACAATTTTACATATTGGATTTCAATCAAACTACTTTCTAAGCCTTCCCGGCTCTAATAAAAACAATCTGTGCTATTTTCAGCGAAACCGGTCCAGTGATTTTCGAGAACATCGAGGACAAACAAACAGAGTTAAAAACTTTCATTGATTTTTATGTATATATAGATGCAGCTTCATAAGCAACGACAAATACAAAAATAAGGCAGAGCAAGTAATACATGAAGATGCCCTAATACGCAAGGGGAAGAAACTAAAATTAGAGGGGAGGGGGGCGAGCTGGGCGTAGTGCCAATTTAAGTAAACCAGCGACTAAGTAAAAAGGTTCTGCTGTTCACAAAAACCGAATATTTTGTTAGAGAATTTAGTATGACCCCTTTCATAAATGTTTTGTAATTTGCTTATCGCAGTCGGATAAGCAAAAAATCGCGCGTGGATGGTAGTAAACTAACATTGGTGCCAATATGGGTGTCACGTGACTTTTACCTCCAGCCGTCGGTGTAGTACTTAGGGCAAGTCTATTAATTCTCATATCTGTGAATAATATCCATCTTATATAATTCAGGCGAAAGATTTTTTTTAAATCCGTACCCATTACTACGAAAGTTTCACAATGCAAGCATTACGCTTCTGAAACAAGCTGCTCTCCGAGGTGTGTCACACTCTCTTGACTGCCGCATTCAAGGTTAAATTTATGAAATGCCGGTATTGCATAATATGTTACATATCTGTTCCCATCAGCATAGTGCTTATTTTTCCCATTTCCTTCCCCGGCAACATTTATTATGTTATTATTTTTTTATAAAAATTATATAAATGATTCACGTTTTATCATGTACTGTTTAATTCCCTCTAGAAATCTCAGTTTGTTGA
Organism: Halesus radiatus; assembly: GCA_022606495.2. Taxonomy (NCBI): domain Eukaryota; kingdom Metazoa; phylum Arthropoda; class Insecta; order Trichoptera; family Limnephilidae; genus Halesus; species Halesus radiatus. The sequence goes on from JAHDVE020001247.1 coordinate 63,166, forward strand.
AAGAAATTTTCCCTGGTAATATAGCCACCTATATCCTTATAAACAGGTTTACAAAATAAAATGTATTTACATAAACATTTTACAAAACAAAAAAATTCTTAACAGTCTAAATTTTTAAGCAAAATTCCACAATACCGTGTAGATCGAAAATGTGGAAAACGTTTTCAATAAGCTAACTCATTTAACTACTACATCACTAGAAAATTCAGGTATTTGTCTATTATATAACATGTAAGTGAGTTTTGTTTCTAAAATTAGAAATGATATTTGTATAGGTAATGAAAGTCTTTTACAGTTAAGCTACTACCCGGTTTTTCCATGAATTTAAAAATTCTTTCTTATAAAGCAAATTGGGTCAATTACGTGAAACAAACTATGACATGGCGTCTTCTTTTGACAATTTACTTTTTACTAAAAATATTTTTTTTTAAAGCTTAATTGGTTGAGACTTAAATAGCATTGTGAATTGAAAATAGTTTCATTTACCTAGGAAAGCCAGATAGAAATACCATAACGTAAAAGTTCAGTATTCTATTGCTTATACTGCTTCAGAAAACAGAACAGCCAAGGTCAAAAATAATCGGTGAATACGGTAAGGTGTGTTGGCGATGGTGTTAAAAATTTCTCCAATGTACCTAATTTTTTTTTTTCATATATAATATAAATCAAATTTAGTAATGTTATTGTTAAGTTATGCAAGTATTTTTAGTTTTGTATTATTGTGACAACTGATCCGGCGTTCAAGACCATTTTCAAATTGTGATTGATCCACACTGTGGCGACTTATTTAAATGATTTTATTTACTCCCCCCCCCCCCCCGCCACTTCAAATTATAAATACAAGGATCATTCGTTCGTTAATTAATAAAGTTACGAAAATTATATATTCACCGCTTCCAAGATGTTCACATTATTAAACCAATATAAGACGTTTAAATAAATCAATTAAAAAAACATTATCATTTAAATACGGAGAAACACATTATAAATGGAAAAACCTTACAAAAGAGAATTTTAATTATTTTCTAACTAAATCGGTTTTACCGATAATAAACCATTATTTTTAAAAACCCGTCCAAATTGGAATGAGAGAAAAGCAAATAAAATCATATACATATGTATTCTCAATTTGAATTAACCGCAGTTTGAAACTGGCTTGGACGCCGAAACAGCTTTCACAATAATAATTAATTAAGTTAACAAAAATTATTAATTACTGTAAATGAAACTTGAGGGAGATTGAATGAATGAATGAATGAATAATTTTAATCGTAATTCCAAGCAACGCATGTTGGCTTTCGCAGTCCGTATTCCTTAATTCAAGGAATTATTCCGTATACAGGTGTGACATTGTCCATCAATATCGACTCCACACTAGATCCGCAGGGCGTAAGTTAGTCATGTCACTGCGAGACATTAGTCAGTAGTTCCAAATTCATTCCTTAATCCTCTCGGCGATTCCGTTCGTGTTAGTTCCAGCACGGTCAAACCGCCACTTTCACTAAGGTAGAAATTTGACTACATTAAGGTGTATACACATTTTTCTAATTATTTAATATCTAGTTAAGTAAAACTGTTATTTTTGTGTTTCCAAAAAAAGAGCAATTTGCAAAGCGAAAAAATTCTCTATTTATATTTAGTTATCTTGTATTTTTTTAATAATTTTTGCTATGTTTTATGAATTAAAGGAATGAACTAAATGAAGAAATTCACAAGACTGGTTGAATCAGAGTGAATCAATTCATCACTCTGAATAAATATGTCTATGTCTACTGTAAATACGGAAACAGCTTCCGCCATAATAATAATAAACTTTAAACTTGCAGACCTTCATAGTAATAGAAATTTTAAAAAAGTTGTTTAAAATGTAGTTCTACTAAATTAACATAATAACAATAAACATTATTGCCCACAACTCTGAAACAAATACTTTCTGTAAAATACAACATTCAATATTAATTTAGAAATGCGTATCACAGCTTGAATTAAAAATTAAGGTATTCACTTTTTTCAAACATTATAAAACCAAACCAGACAAAACTCAACAGATAAAATAATGTTCTTACTTAACAGTCCCTTCCATCTCTTTCCACGTAATATAATTTTCACTAGTATCTATTATAGCATTTGTCTTCTTCTTCCATCAAATATATTAAAAATAATCTAACCAATACACATCAATACTTGTATCACATTTTACACTTCCACGTGCACAGCTCACCACAGGTTCTCCTAGTGGGGTGTTTATGTAACATTCAATTTTAATAATATTGTGTGCAGCTAATACTTTGTGGTTGTTTACTATAAAAATAAAATAAAATCACTTCATTTAAGCGCGTTTTGTTTAATTATTTTTATTATTCAGAAACCGGTAGGAAAAATACTCAAATAAAGTTGTGTTATACGAAGTAAATTTATTTTCTTTATATATAATTTTATAATTTCCGATTCAAAATATCACTTTCTCAAACCTACAGTTCAAAAATACTTTTTTATTATACTGTATGAGGCATAGATATAAATAAATAAATAATTCATAAATAAATTAATTTAAAAACATACTAGTATTCACCACTTTATTTGATACTTTCATCGTCTGGAATATATTATTATATATTATTTTTTTATATAAATTATTATATATTATTTATTGATATATTATTTATTCATACATGCCTGACGATGTAAGCATCGCTTTCGAAACATGTATATATCAATGTATATTTAATAAAGTGGTGAACACTAGTATGTTTTTAAATTAATTTATTTATGAATTATTTATTTATTTATATCTATGCCTCATATGCCTCAAGTGCATTTTTAAATTCATTTATTAATAGTGACGCCACAAAGCGAATATCAATCGTTTGAAGAAATCATAATTTATGAATACTTCAGAAATAAACCTAACCAAATATATTCACTGTTTTCTTTCCCAAAAATTACCCTCTTCACAGTATTCGGAAACTTCATAAAATCCAGCGTGGAGTTAACATTAAAAGAATATCAATATATTGTTACGTAACAGAGTGAAGATCCTAGAATACTTCTAGCTTCTTGTGGCAAGGAATAGACCGGCAGCCAATAACACAACGGCCTGCCGAAAGTCACAATAATCAACCAATCCGGTGAGCACCCACCACCCAGCGTGGTTAATCAACCAATGAAGGCTAGCGAAACAGATCATTATTGGCCGCATGGAACGGCGCAGCTCGCGAAGCGACTCCGCCGTCCGTCAGCCACTCTCTTCCTGACCTCCGAGCTATCACCAGCGTGCTCCGTTAGAGCTTATTTAGAACTTATTTCATCATTCGAGTCCACAATTAGAAACATCCATTGCATGAGGGCTTGAGGCCCCTATCAGATAGTTCCCATACTACCTTGTAAAACACTTAAAATGGTGTCTTTTTTTTACTTTTAAACTCAGTGTGAAGATATTTAACGCCTGTGCTCATTGTACACAGTCAAGCCCACGGCCATGGCGTCGCTGAACCATCATGCTCAAGTAAGCTGCCAACACCTTCTCTCATTTTATGTGCTGTACTTGTGTGTCTTCCCTCATTTACTTGCCCGGTTAAAATTCCTTCAACGAAAGGAATAGTCTAACTCTAGAATAGAGTAGGTGCCAACTTCTTGGCGAACCCTGCATATAACTTGTATGACCATGTCCTTGTTACAATAAATTCTGAACTGAAAGTACGCCATCTCGCCATTTAAAGTAGAATAGAAATGCCTCCCCTTCAATTATAAGGCCGCGGCCGACTCATATGACCTTGAGAGAGAGAAAATCTCCTTGCTGTACCGATACTGAGCTAATGTCCTGACGACGCCGAAACCCGTCTAGAATACGATCTCCAGGTGAGTCAAACTGTTATTCTTGCACCGCCTCTCATTTGCCCACAGCCCTCCTCATCTTTTCCCCCAGTTCCCATACCTAATACCGCTGCCATTTCTATCTGCAACACTGACGCCCAACGTGATTTTTATCTCTAACTGCAACACTGGTGCCCACCGTGGTGCCATTTCTAACTGCAACAATATTAAAAATAAAAAAAATCAGACAGCTCTCAGTTTTATAGGTTGACCTATTGAATTGATGACTTATTTACCATTCCAATTTATTTAAAGGTCACACGGAAGTATAACAACATGCCCACTCGCATTTAATTTTTATTTCCACCCAAACGTAAAATGAATTCCCTTGCGTGATAAAGAACTGAACCAATTTCCGTCCCTACCTAACGAGCCCTCGATCAAACTCTCCCTTCCACCTTGACCCTTCAGTCCTGGTACTCTTCCATCGCCTCTTTGTTTTGACAGGCAATTGATCCGGGCAAGGGTAGAAGGCAGTAGAACGTGCGAGATAGGACTCCCGACATATCTACATTTCTACTACATATTGATAGAACGATTCGGTTTATACTTCTGTGCAAGGGCGTTAAATTTAATGACTAATTATAAAACCGGATTATGCAAATGTTTGCATTAACAACCGGTTACCAAATTGAAATAATGTCATTATATAAAAACGTAACAAATGCTTTAATAATATAATTTTCAATTTTGTAATAATTTAATGATGCTTGTAAACCTCATTGCAATATATTTTTAATAATTGAAGTATCTTATTAACAACTCTCAAAATGAAACATAAAACCAAAAAGAAACAGAACGGAAAAGGTAACGGTAACAGATTTTTGATTTTAAGAGGAACGGCTACGCTGCCCGTTTCATACATAACTTAATTTTGGAATTAAGGCCAACATACCCATCTAAAATTAATGATATATATATGTATTTAAATTAAATGTTTATAAATATCTAAGACGTACGAGAAGTATTTATTTTTGTTTTAAATTATGCCATGAAAAAAAAATCAATTTACATCATTTCAGAGGTGACCTAGAAATTAATTTGTGGATTTATCGTTTTTTTTAATTACCATTTTTGCTATTTAAATTTTATAATAAAAATATAAAAATAAAATATCAAAAGAAAAGGGTTTTTTCGGGTCAATATTTTGAATTATGTTTGGCAAATTTGTATTCCAACGCAAATTGGTCGTTTTGTTTAATTTAATTTAAAGTCCACCATAATGTTTATTTTAACATGGTTTTTTAAATTTTAATTTAAGATTACATTATATTTTCAGAGTATACGGGGTAAATCTTTTTTTTAAATCACCTTCAGCCCCCAAATAATTGTTAAAGGTACCTCTAAAATCCCGAAAAATCAAATCCTTTAATAGCCCATATTTCATAATATAAAACAAAAATAAATAAATTACTTCTCATCCGTACGAGATACTTTTTGATAAAAAAAGATCGTTAGGTTTAGGTGAGTATTTTGGCATGAAATCTAAAATTAAGTTTTGTATGAAACAGGACGTTCCTCTTTATAATTTCTTGTATTGCTTCAGTTAGCAACCTGCAAAGTGATGTTTTGGGCTTTAAAGCTGAACATTTTTTAAAAATTATTTAATTTAAAATAATGTCAGGAAGTTAATTTGAATTTATTGAAGAAAAAATATGTTATGTATACATAAATAATAAAAAATATGTATGTGCATAAATTGTTTCAAAAGAATCTTAAGTTTTTGTACATGTATACATCTTCTCATATACATTATGCTGTGTTATTCTGGCTCTTGGCATGACCTGACTGATGTTTTAGAAACCCTTATTGAGGCTGCTATTTCTTCCTGGGATGTCCCGACGTTTGATTTCTCCATTTTTGTGACAAAACTATAATTTGTTTCGGTTCTCCCCGTTAATTTTTGCCTATAATGCATTCATACTACACGAACGTCACCAGCTTTCTAATACAGTCTACTTCCTTTGCCTTGTTTAATCTCATGCCTTATAGTTTCTAATAGAATTTTTTCAATAATTTCTATATAATTTTGACATTTTAAGGTAAGATATAAGTATAAATAATAGATTTAAAGAATTTTTTTCATAGTCTTCCTCCCTAGAAGATCCTGTGCTGAGGCGAAGTAGGTTTTTGAATAAAGGGGTTTCAGCGACATCTATATTTCAACTTCAAAGTTTTGGTAGGACATTTCCAGTAATTTTTATAATACTAGTCAGTTGTTCTTCTGTTAATTCTTTAAGCCAAGTTTTGGTGGACTTAATGCAATTATTGATTTAATTACTTTGATGCTAAGTGGGAGTTTGTTGTATAATTTTACCGCTAAAAATTCAGAGCTTCTTTGTCTAAAAGTAGTATTATACTTAGGGGCATTGAGCTTGTTTAGTTGCTTTTCTCTGGTATTATGATTATGAGGAGTCATAGCCAGTTTTTGTCTTTTAAGATGATGAACTTGAGCATTTTTGGCAAAGATTTTTTGAATACTTGGAACGTCGAAATGTTTAAAAATGTCCGTTGTTGACGTCCTCATGGGGACCATTCTTTCCAATTCCATCATAGTTAACGCTAATCGGGCTTCCATTAACAACTATTTAGGCTCATTACTCATCCTCTAAATATAAAAGTAATCCGGTTGGATTGATTATTCATCCGACTAACCCCGTACAAGTTACTGTATTTTTTTTAGTTTTACAAAATTATATGTTTTTGTCCGGTTCCAACCGGGTTGGATTTCACAACCCTGGCTCTTACAATTCAATCTAGGTAAAGCGTCTCGTGTGGTTTCACCACGCGGCTGGTTGGGTATGACCGATTCAGCATGGCCGGTTCAAAGTGACCGATTTAGTTCGGCCGATTCAGTGAAGCGATTCACCGCGGAGCTGATTCAGTTCGGTCGGTGGAGTAAGAGTGCGACGCTCTTAGTTGAGCGATTTCGGGTTCTAATTGACTACCATTATCGTAATAACTTCATTAAACGCATTACTCAACTTTTGTTTTTTTTTAAATCAATAACAGAAACCCTTGATCAGGTGACATTGAATTATAGAAAGCGTATTGATTACATTTCAACTTTTTTTGAAATGGAATAAAAATCTGCTATGGAAAGGAATTTATTTATTTATTTATTTACGCCCTTAGGGCTTTTACATAAAACAAGTTAAAACAGTGCATTACAATTATGAACATAGAAATAATAACAATGTGCAATGGCGCAAACTGTGTGTTGAGGAGTGAATACAATCAATAGTAAGTTTAATTATGATCGAAGCGCTGACAAACAGCTTTAATACAGTAATATTTGTACGTTGATATCCTTTCAATATTTATAGCATCGTCTAAAACATATTTATTACCAAGTACATGCAGACGATTCATTATGGAATTGAGTTCAGCGTTTGATCCTATATTGTTACAATGATAAGGTAATTTGTGGCGTACTGTTCGACCCGGTACATGGAAACATATTAATGAGAGAAGTTCAGGGGAGTTCAACAAGTTGTTAACAATTTTAAATAAATAAAATAGGTCTGAACAAATTCTTCTTTCTTTTAATGTATCGAGTCCCATTAATTGTAACAGAGAGGTAATTAATGTTTTCGATGGGTATTCCCAATTTAAAATTAATGTAACGTAAAAATTTATGTTGGACTCGCTCAAGGGAATTTTCATGTACGCTGTAGTAAGGATTCCAAATGTTGGAGTTAAATTCTAGTTGACTTCTAACAAGAGAAGTGTACAGTAATTTGACAGTGTTTAAATTTTTGAAATCCTTTGAAATCCGTAAGACAAATCCTAACATTTGCATTGCTTTACTGGTTATATTATTAATATGTTTAATGAATGTTAATTTAGTGTCAAAGGTTATACCAAGGTCTCTGATTTCATCAACAGATAATAAGGTGTGATTATTGAGAAAGTAAGTAAACAGCAGTGGTTTTTTTTTTCTGTGGAATCTCATAAGTTGGCATTTTTTTACATTAAGAGTTAATTTGTTTTTAAGACACCAGTCGTAAAGGCTGTTAAGATTAGATTGAAGCAACAGACAGTCCTCGATATTATCAATAATTCTATATATCTTCATGTCATCAGCAAACATTAAAATGAGAACACGGGTGAATATGTTTGTTACGTCGTTTATGAATAAATTAAAAAGTATGGGACCAAGATGCGAACCCTGGGGTACGCCACTGGTAGCTTCGAACGTGTATGATGAATGATCATTGATACAGACAGTTAACTGACGCCCAAGTAAGTAACTCTCAAACCAGGATAATAGTTTCCCATTAATGCCAAGATTCAAAAGTTTATTAATGAGAATTTTATGACAGACTTTATCAAACGCCTTACTAAAGTCTGTATATATGGAATCAACTTGTTGTTTATTGGCAAGTGCATTTGAAATGAAATTTTCATATAATGTTAGATTAGTCAAAGTTGATCTGCCAGAGATAAAGCCATGTTGACTAGTTGCGATACAAAAGTTTACAATGAAGCTGATTTTCTTAAGAATCAATTTTTCAAAAAGTTTTGGTATTGACGATTGAATACAGATAGGCCGATAATTTTCTACAAGGGATTTATCACCACTTTTGAATATAGGAGTTAGGTAGCTAAGTTTCCATATTTGTGGAAAGTATCCAGTAGAGAGTGATTTGTTAAACAGTATATAAAGCGGGACAGATAAACTTTGGGCACAATTCTTAAGTAAAAAGGAAGGAATTTTATCAGGTCCCGAGCTTGTTTTGGGTTCAAGTGATTTAATACAGGCTATAACGTCTTCAATGTCAATGTGTATTTGTGATAAATGTAGATTTATATCTGAAGTGAAGTTCGGAATTAAATCGTCTGGAATTTCTGGTTCATACACGTCCTTAAAGTAATCTGCAAACATGTTAACAATTTCTTTAATTTTATTGGAGCTGTTTTGTCTGTAACGAATATTTCCGGAAATACCAACTTCATTATTTTTCAATGATTTTGTGTATTTCCAAAAGTTTTTTACATCATGAATTATCGTGTTCTCAACTGAATTTATGTAATTATTATAACATCTTTTTGCCATTTTTTTGCAATCTTTTCTAATATTGTTGAATGCCATATAATTGGTAATTGTTCTGTTTTGTTTATATTGTTTATGTGTTTCTTTTTTAATAAAAGTTAACTGAACTAATTCTTCGCTGAACCATATAGGATACTTTCATACTTTATGATGAATTAGAGGGATTGTGTCGGAAATGATACTATTCAGTTGAGAGTAGAATAGTTCAACGCTATCGTTGAGATCGCCTTCCGTGAGAACAGACCAATCCACTTTGTTAAGTGCATGATTAATGTTCTGGTAATTGGCAGTATTAAAATTACGACTACAATTTTTAATTAGGGGGTCACACTCTATTGTATTAGGTGTAAGTATTGTAAGTGGAGGGTGGTGCTTGTCAATTGGGACAAAGGATTCTGCTGATTCGTAGACTTTTATATCCTCTTCAGTAGAAAAAATTAAATCAAGTACCCGATTACTGCAATTTTGCACATAATTACATTGAAATAGACCTAAATAGTTCGACATGTCTAAGATTTCTCTCTCGCATGCCGTTAATGGTAAATAATCCAAGTCATTAAATTTACAATTGGGCAGGTTATAATCACCGCAAATTATAATATTGTGATTAGAGTTATTAGATTTGAGTAGCTCAACGTCTTCACAATGGTTTTTATATATTGATATATTTGAATTCGGTGGAATATAAACACAACCGATAATAGTTTTTTTGTTTTTAACGTTTAACTTAACAAAAATTTGCTCAACATCACTGTTTTTATTTTTTAATAATTTTGATGATATTTTTTTATTTACTGCTATCAGGACACCTCCTCCTCTTGATTTGGAGCTGGTGTTCCGACTTCGGTCAACCCGGTAAATATGATGGTTAGTTAGACCGAGCTCCGCCGAGTATATCGATGGTTCCAGCCAGGTCTCAGAGAGAATGATGATGTCCTGTGTGATGGTGGGTGCATTAGCTCTAACGTCGCTCAGTTTAGTCCGAAGTCCCCTGACGTTTTGATAATAGATTTTAATCTGGTCAGGGCATTTGGCCCAGCATTTTCGGGTACTTAGGCCTAGTTTTTTGGGACGATTTTTACGATTGATGGCTTGTTGTTAATAAATTTATGGTTAGTCCAACTTCGCCTTCCAGGGTACGGTTTGCCAGGGTTTGTCTGAGATCGTTAAGATATTGCCTTTGCAACGGAGTTTGGTCCGAAAAAATTTTATATTCAGTGTTTGACAATGTTAGGTTTTTTCTACGCAATATATTTAAGACTTGCGACGGATTGTTGAGTATAACTTTCAGTGGTCTGATTTTATTTGGTTTCACCACACCAATACGGAAAACGTTTACAGAGTTTTCGACAAGCGTGTTGTCGATTTTGGTAAGTATTTTTATTATTTCCAGTTTGTCCTGATTGACTCGGTCCAATTGATTCACCAATATGCTTTCGGGTACATTTGTAACGATTAGATTGTTTGCTCTCACCTTTCTTTCCTCTAACTCGTCGGCTGCTTCGCACATTTGAGCTATTTGTACCCCATGATTGGTGGTATTTGGCAGGGACTGGGGCGGAGGCTGGAGCGGCTGGTTCTCTGAGATACGTTGATAAGTCTTAAGTTCACCTTCTAAAAAGCCCATTTTAGCTGCAACTAGGCTTATATTTCCCAGTAGTTCCGAGAGTTTGGGTGTCAATTTTCCCATTTGTTCTTTGTTGAATTTGTTTGTTGGATCCATTATAGTAGTATTTAAAGTGTGTTTAATATTATTTGCCAAAGTGATAAAAGAATAGGTATCACAGGTGTCCATCTTATTTCTTCGAGATGCGGTCCGAAAAGGTTTAGCGGCCCTGCGTCGTATAGGCGGACTAATGTTCGATGCTTGCAACGTAGAGTCGGCTTACACGCACACGCACATGCACACACACACTGACAGTGTTCGGACTGAGTGATCGGCGAGTTATCAATTATTTTGACAGTAAATCAGATTTTAGAATTTAGATTTAGGTTCACACTGAGACTTTGAAATATCACGAAACTTCTTTATTGCACTGATAATGTAATTGCACGTATGTTATAGTATTGTTTTTACTCAAATATGTGAAAAATATTTATTTATATTGTTTTAAGCGGGAGTGAATTTAATAACGGTATTCTGTACAGCGGTGTTATTGTTGTTGTGAATTGTTGTTCAATTAACGGGAAGAGGGACGTCGGAGAGTTATTATTTATTAATTCTAAATAATGATAGTATTATTACGCAATACGATTAACATAATGTTTTTAAATAGAAAAATATTTATTTTTATAAACAATAATTATTAGCCTGAAACACTCATCCAAATTGAAAAAACCTTCCGAGAAAAGATAAATGTCGCCGACAGGACTCGAACCTTCATTTAATTAATTTGTGCTGTTTCACAATTAATTAATTTAAAAATAATATATAGTATATTTGCAAACGTTCGCAATTCGAATTCTTTTTTTGTGGTTGGGTGCCATCATTGATTTTACAGCGAAAGCATCTATCTCTAAGCTAAGAAACATACATTTGAAAATTTTATTTCTTTCCAAACATTTATTTTTTCAAAATATATCTAAATAATAAAGTTATTACGTAGGTACCTACTTGAATTACTATTTGGAAAATATTCTACACTAACTAACCTTTTTATTTTAAATGTGTCATCTGTGGCTAACCAGAATGGTATATTTATGGGCTTACCTCAATAAAACATGGCGAATTCAATGTTTTTCATACTAATTTTAAAACATTATAGCAACAGTTTTACATATTGGATTTTATTCAAACCTCTAAACCCTCCCGGCACAAACAAACAGACAAACGTTCATTTATATATATGTATATATATATATATATATATATAGAGATATAGATAGATTTGAAGTATGATAAATCAAGTAACAATAGTTTTAAATGATACTCGTATCATTTAAAAAAAGAAAACAAAACTACTATTATAAAAGACCTATTTATCGATTACGACCGAAAATTATCATTAGAAACAATGTTTACATGGGGATTTTATAACTTTTTTTCTCTTTTGAACACTACGAAACAGGTATCACTAAACACTTCACTATTCCGACACTACCATTACCTGTTGGGTCACCATAATACCCCTTGGATCAGGAGGGCAAGAAGACGGGGAGGTAACACAGAGAGTGCCCTTGAGACCAGAGTGGAGAGTGTCATCACACCACTTACTTTAGGTACTAACTCAATTACGATGCCCAGTGCCATGAGGTTAATTGTACTCAAACTGAAATTAAGGTTCAATTACTTCTTAATGAAGGTATGTAGGTATTATAGGTATAATAAATGTATATTTTATACAAAATATTCATAATTTTTATTAATTGTTTTTGTGTTTAATTTGTAGAACTCCATTTAAGTTTTTTTTAGAAATTTAATGTAAATCAAATTTAATAATTTTATTATTAATTTCTTCAAGTATTTGAGTTTCTATTATTGTCGCAGCTGTGGTTAATTCACGCTGCAACAACTTACTTATATGATTTTATTTAGTCTCTGCTACTTCTAATTTGGACGGTGTTAAAAATTATTTATTACCTGTAAAACAGAACAATGTTTTCTTAATTGCTTTATTTAAATGTGTTGTATTGTTTTGGTCATATGAACACCCTGAAAAGTAATGAATAAATAATTTAAGAAACAGCTATCACAATAATAAAAACTGAAGTACTTGCAGAACTGAATAATAACATTATTAAATTTTATTTTAATTAAATTTTCAAAATATTATCGCTGCTTACGAGCTAGTAAGCCAAACCAAATAACCTAACCTAACCTAACCTAACCTTTTTTTAATCGCCAGCATCAAAACACAATATTAGTAATATTGTTTTTTTTTAATTCGTTGTCACGTGTTTTTTGCGCTTTTTTTAATCTTATTCAGCATCTAGTAATTGAGGATTTTTTTAAACATTAGCTCCTCGCTGGAGGCTTTGAGGAAAATAATCTCCCTAAGGACCTAATTCAACTTTAGGGATGCTGTGTGGAGGGTCTCTTTAAATAAAGCTGGGGGGGAAGCTCTGGGAATGAAAAGGTATGGTGGGTGGTAAGAGTGAAGGACGTATTAATCCATCCCTCGCACTACGGTGTATGGCGATGGGTCGAAAGAAGCAGATGAAGAGGACAAGGGGTCCGTCAACCGGCCTCTTTCGATCCGGCTCACTACGTAAGAAGGGAGAATCCACCGCCAAGACCTGGACAAACCTCACCCAATGAACCCGGACACCCCTTCTATGTCACAAAACGTAGCGAACCACTTGGCGCGACCTATAACAGGGGGTGTTGGTTATCCTATGAATAGTTCCCAATTCGCGGGAGCCAATTCCGCATTCCAAATTGGATTAACAGATTTACAGCGAATCGACAAACGTTTTTAATAATACGACTATTCACAAATGCATTTTCATGTTGCAAATGAAATGCACTTCGATATGATATTTATATGTTGTTTTCATAATGTTTTATTTATCTCCTGACGATGTTTGATAAATAGGACTATTGTACATTTGACATAAGGATTTTTTGTTTCTACATCATCATGTAGAATATGTACAATAATACTATGTAAATTAAGAGGATTCAAGAAATTATTATTTAAGATACGTTATTTTTTTAAGTAGAAACCTTATTTAGATACTAAATTAGTATGTCCATAAAAAACGTTTTTTTGCAATAACTGGTTCGTTGTGTGTATTTATCAGTATTTTTTAAACGTGTAGATCATATGTTCTCAACGTGGGCGATAACGTCCCCTCGTTGGCGTTTGAGGCTTTCAGGGGGGGCCAGAGAAAATTAGGGGGCGTTGAGATGGCACAGTGAGGGCTTGGGCAGGTTAAAAAAATGTCTAGATTGTATGTACTGAAATCATTTTTATCATATTGTAAAATGTACATATTTCGGTAGTTCGGAAAGTGAATTAAAATAGAACTAAAAGATTCCATCACACTCAAATGTACATTAAATTGGATGAAATGAAATAAAAAATTGATTTGAATTTAAAAAATGGGAAACTTTCGATTTCACGTGAAATATCTCATATATAAATACAGGTGAAGTTAATAAAAGCAAGTTAATGAAATATAGCAAAAAAATATGTTTGTAGTAATTATATTGTTCTCATTGAAAAATTCTTCTTTAAACTCAGAAATAGGGTAGGAGTCATATCCTATCTTACGACGATGAAATGTATAAAAAATTAGGGGGAGAAACAAAATATCCTCAAAGTGGGTGGCGGGCAAAATAAGGTTGAGAACCTATGGTGTAGACGAATCGACCAATATTTGTAATAATCGCCTATAAAATTAGATATAAAATCACAGTACAATTGATAAATAAAAATAAAATTTAACGCTACGTATTAATTTTATTTATTTTGTTGATTGGGAAAGTAATGGCGACTATGAAAAGGAAAACACAATAAAACGTTTGCATTATAGCTTCCAAAAATAGAAATATCTTCCACTGAAAAACCTTTCCACGAAACGCCGTATTAAATTTACCTTTTCTAAGAGAGTAACAAACGAAAAGGTAAATTTGAATTTTTAATTTAAAGTAATAATGCTTTAATACATCAGTCGATGATTAAGATAAATATATATTTTTAATGAGCTCTCTCCAACAAGCATAAAAACTCTTATTTTAAGAATAACGCTTGTCTTTATTATCTTCCGGACGATTTCTTCATCTCTAAACCATTCGATTTTTTCAGGCGAGAATTTAAAAGCTTCCAGAATGTTGGAACTCAAAGGCAAGTAACGAAAAAAATGATGAATCTATTCAAATCGATAGTGATTATTAGTTCAAGCGTTTTGTACTCAAGGACGTAAATTCTTATTAGTGCCGATAGTAAACAACAATTTTTTTGTCAAACAAACTATAAATTATTTTTAAACCATTGAAGATAATATTAATAACTTTAAAAATGAAACGTGAAACCAAAAAGACGCAGAAAAGAACAAGATAATGGTAGTAACTGGGACTCGAACCCAGGACCTCATGGTCTATCCGGGACCTTGCTACAGCTACCCCAATCCATTCCTTCTTTTTTTATTGGTATCGTACTGCGATTTCTAAGAACTGTTAATATCATCTTTAAATAATTATATTATACTTTTGATTTTTATCAGGTTATCATGACTACAAGATTCTACCTGAATTTATTAGTAATCTTTTCGGATTCATGTTTCATTGTGAGAGTTGTTAATATTATCTTCAATTATTGAAAGTATATGATAATGTTTTTTTTAATATGAATACCCCACAAAAGTCCCAACTGCTCCCAACCGCTTGGAGCCAATGAGACTATGGCATCCCCAATTGGGAAATGTTGTGAGGCTGAACGTATTGGTGAGGGGAAGGAGAAGAAGAAGAGGAGGGTGGGGAAATACCTGGTTATTCAGATCCGGTCACCAATCACGGCTAAACGTCATTTCAAGGAACGTTTCAATTCTGAATGGTGGTCTTTCACCAGGGCGATACTGAGATTATCTTTCACTCTGGAACATGCGCAAATATACTACATATTATTTTTAAATGATTTAATTGTGAAACAGAACAAATTAATTAAATAAAATTTACTTGCGGATTTACGCACGCCAGAATTTGAACCCGCGACTTTCGGATTCGTAGTCGAAAGCCTAAACTCTCAGCCATGTGGTTTATAAGTTTCAATAAGTTATTCAAAATTGAATAATAAATTGTTACTCAACCTAGACTCGTATTATTTCAATTTTATTTTGAAAGTCACTTGTACTGTAAACATTCAAAAATATTTTCATATTTCTTTATCATTTTTAACATGTGACCGAAAATAAATATATCTCTAATAATATGAAGCTATTCTGAGAAACTATTTATGATAAATACGTACATTTTTCATAAATACATGAACAAATTATCTGGTAAGACGGTAACATTTACAAAAAACATAATTTTACAAAAAAAACTATTATGTAATTACGAAATTACACTCACCTGGCGTACGGCGGGGCAAAGGCGCAAAACGCTCCAGTTTATATCTAATTCTTGACCCGCAATTCTGACTTTCATGACGTTGAAATGGTAATAAACCTGATAAGGGTGAAAGAAATTTTAAAATTTCTAGAGACAGCCAGTTGTCATAAATGTTTTACTTTGCATTTTGAAATTGCGTCTAGGTGGTAAAAGTAAAATTATAATGGATAAAAAGATAATACAATCAATCTTATTATTACTTAAATACATTTCATTAAAGTTTAACAGACATATTTTTAACGTCAATGGTCGAATCGCGTGTTTAATTTTGTGTGTGTATTATAATTTATTTGTTTAGGTAACGTATCTTCGCCATCTTTAACTTACTACAAACGTAGAACGCAAATACAATGGAGTTTATATTTAAAGCTCGTTTAAAGTAAATATAAAGAATTGATCAAGTACCGTGGACGGCCATTAATTTGGTCCTATAATTTTACGTGAAAAAGGTTTCCAAAATACGTTACGAAAATGAAGCTTATTTTTATGTGACGTATGTTTGGGGGGCGGTATCTAGATTATTACGGTAACACCCAAACGATAGTACTACGTTGCCTTGGACCTGGTTTGGCAACGATAACTTATCAACAAACTGCCTTCTTACCAGGTCGTGAATTTTTTAGAGATAGGTTAATTCAGGCAGTTGCTGATGGTTTCAACTCTTGCTCACATGACATAAGCGCTGACGTCCCACAGGGATCCGTTCTGTCTCCGACTTTGTTATTGCTTCCTGTTTGCATGCCATTTTTTTTACGCGAATAACAGTACCTATAATAGGGTGTATCAATCTTCCTATTTGTTTAAGTAGGAGGTGCAATATACTCGTATCTCAAAAGAAAGATGTTGAAAAAAAAATAATAACTGAAATAAAATTTTAATAAAATTAATGCTAGTTCAAACGTCCGAAAATGGAAAAAAAATCTAGAAACAACATGAAATGCATATTTTAAATTATCTCTTTATACCATTTTTTTAATGCTCTCATATTTATTTGCATATTAAAACGATGTACTTTCATTTAAAACAAGTTTATCATTAGAACTAAGTATAAAAGAAATCAGAATATATAAATTATTGTCAAATAATTTTAAAAGTGTGCCACTGGTGGGGGTGGATATATGTTTTTTTCCATTTTCTATTAATATTTATAGTTTTAAAATGAAAATAAATACCAATACCTATAAAAATGGTTAAGTGAGGATTTTTTTTATATATATTTACGTTTCTTGATTTTGTTTTAAGTTTTCAGGGCGTTCGAGCTTAGGATAATTTAAAAACTTAAAAATGTACACACAGTTTATATTTCCTTTGCAAGGTGTAACTTTTGAGATATCAGGCATCTTAAAATTTAAAAAAATGACGAAAATTGACACTCCCTAACCAACAGTATATGATAGCTTTTTGTTTGACAGTCCCCCAAGGGATCTCGTCCGGGCAATTTTGGTAAAGTCTCTCACTCTGGTATATAGGGTAAATACTAAACATCTACATATATGAATTCTATATATACGTTGATGTACCACGTTTATCAACATCAAGGCATTATTTACCTTAGTATTGTGACAATTCCATAATATATCGCAATTGTATAGTCCCGTTCGCCATATATACAGAATTTAGATAATAAGTATAAAGTATTGTCGACATATATGACATATCAATAATAGAATATAAACATACGTTATTTAAATTTATTTCGGCAAGCAAAACTAGTCTAATTGAATACCTAAATAAATTACCTACCTCAACTTCGAACTGATTAACCGCTTCATGCTTTTGAACGAGTCACACTCGCGCGTTAAATGCGTTCCAATTTCTGCTAGCCCGAGTGACGCTCGCCTATTTTGACTAGAAGCGTTCTATTTTTAGCTAACACGAGTAACGCTCGTCAAGGTTAGTGATATATTTTACGCAGTTTGAATTTACCTGCAGTTGAGATCGGCCGTGTTTTAGAGCTGCTTATTTCGTTTTGTCTATATTGTGTTCACATTTTCGTGTATCTTGCTCACTACGCTTGCAATGCATTGTTTTATTATTAAAAAAATGTCATATCGTATCATTTTGAATTTTTTATTTTTTGTTCAAATAAGACCCCAAATGGAGGGTGATAGTGAATATGAAGATATTGATAGTGAATATGAAAATATTGAAATTGAACATTCCCAAAGCAACAACACTATGCTTTAAAATCTATCACACTAAATTGAATTATTAATTTTTCTTCATTAAAAAAAAAAATGCTTAAATTGTTATATTTTAAATTAAAACTGCATAAACTACATAAAAAAACCGAATGTTTTTTAAACACATTAAAAAAAACCCTAGCATTAAGCGGTAATATTAATATGTTATTTTGATAATTAGATAATTATTTTATGGCTCAAACTTACTGGCTCAAAGGTATAAATTTAATGTTGATCATTAAATTTATCATTGAAAAATCTCTATTAAATGACAACTTTTTTGTTATTGATTTTTTATGCCCTTTCGATGCCATTATTGATAATATAATTTTTATTTGTTTTTTATTTTAATTTATATTAATATTTCTGCATTACTAAATAACATGTGCGAACTGTAGTGATAATTTTTTTTAAATGTATATAACCCAATTTGGGCGTAAATAAATAAATAATTAAATATATCTACTAGCGCTTGAGTACATGGAAAATGGTTTTCAACAGTTTTCAATTATTTACGAGATTTTAATGTATGCAAAAATCCCTTTCTTCATAAATATTATCTTAATAGTATATCAGCGGAATCACCACGAATGATCTCACCGCTCTACCACGAAGGTCTTTTCATTCTAAATGAATGCGAATACTTTGTTATAATCGATAACATCACTCTGCTGAACTCTATTTTCATTTCTAAAAGTAGAACACAATTGATTTAGTCTTCCTTAAATATTTAGTCGGGGAAACACGAAACACCGCAAAAGAAGGAAAAAAAGTTACATAAAAACTTGTAAAATGCGTCCATTTGAAATTCTCAGTTCATTTGCGTATTCCATACAATGCCACACGTAGGTACCTACCTAAATCTAATTGGTTAAAATGGGTTCACTTGAGCTTGATTTATACAATTATATTCACGCAATATTTAAAGTTTTTTTTTTATTAAAGCTTTTCCATTGTTACTGTATTAATTCAACCGGCGAGCGGGAGACTTTTTTTTCCTGTTTTTAGGTGCACCCAAATTTTATTTTACTGTGTGTTATTGTAAGTCATATTGTCTGAATATTACCAACATTTAAAAAACATTAATTTCGTTGTTTCATTAAATATGAAGCACCCGGGGTTATGAATATTTTGAAATAAGGTTTGGAGGTAGTGATGTGTTACTCCTACCACTACCCCTACCACTAATTTCGCTTAAAGGGGTGGGCAAAGAGGAAGGGGGTGATTTTTCTAAGTCTCATATAAACAGTGACCTTTTTGTTATTTCGAAGGTCAAGTGTTCAAAATTTCATCAAGCTCGTAATAAAACTGTAGATTTGTATACAAAACAAACACACCACCCGCACGGGACATTCTTCTTTAAATAATGGATAAAATAAGAAGATAGATTACTGCTTTATTTTAGATTACGCATCTTACTATAACATTACTTGTATCCTGTATGTATTACTGTGCACAAGGCTGTCTTCAGCCTTCCAACCTGTAATTAATCTACTAATACATGCAAGAAATCAATAGTCGAGAAGGATAAAATAATTGCTTCAAAATCATGCACTGTGCTGTGTTTAAAATTGTGTCCTCTGCGTGCAAAATCTTATATTTTCCTAATAAAATTGTGTTTTTCTGATGCAACCTGCCAGGTAAATATGCTTCTGTATCAGTTTGTACATAATAAGATAGAGCCTAGGAAGTCATAATTATACAGCGCCCTTGAGGAGATTTTTTTCAAAAGTAGCACTATACAAATTATCTAAATATTATTATTATTATTATTGTTACTTACATTATCTTTTTAATGTATTTTTTTATAACTGACAAAAATACTTCCTTTTCCACCCTTTAGGTACTTCCTGTAAACGATTTCTTGAATTATCTTCTTATTCTTGTATCTTCTTCTTCTTTCAAAGAAAAATGTCAGAGGCGGGCTGTGCGTGCTTGTTTTGTATACAAATCTACAGTTTTATTCCGAGCTCGATGAAATTTTGCACACTTTACGTTTTGAATAAGAGGAAGGTTTTTGTCTACATGGGATTTCGAAAACCACTCCTATACCACTTTCCTATCCCTTAAAGCAGATATATACGATAATTCTGTATTATTCTTTAGTTATTAAATTTGCCCTGAAGAAGCATGATCTAAGCAAAACCGGTTGACGTAAACATGCAATAAATTCGTGATTAATAACAAAGTATTCTTTTTATTTAAAATAATATTGTAGATAAATTTTGGGGCCGCACCTAACTGTCTCAATGTACGAAACATTTTTGGCATAATATTATTTTTTTTGGTAATTTTAAAGTTCAGTTTGATAAAGATAATTCACATTTCGATTCAATTTTTGCCTGTAAATATTGACATGTCTTATAAGGCTTTCAACAATATTTAAGCCCATACTATATTCTTGCAACCAACGGAAGGCTCATGTTCAATGTTTATGCCTCGACAGCCCAATCGATATAGGTCATAATAATATTCATTGCCGCACAGACCTATCTTGCGTATGTATCTCAAGGTCGGACGGCAATTTATAAAATCACCCCCATGCCTATATATTGCTTATTATTGCCTATTGCCTATTTATTGCCTGGCGTCTGACAGAATGAAATGAATAACTCAGTATTATAATGTCTTTTTCTTTGACCTATCTAGTCTTTCAGACTTGTTTATTTTCTTTGTGACACAAACACAACATGCCTAAACATGCAATGTAAAGGTGTGAATAATTTATATAAATGCTCTTAGAGAAATGTGTCTACTTCACGCATAATATGTCGTACACATATAAATGCAAAAATTAGTTAAAGAAATAATAATAATAACTTTTTAATCATTGAAGAAGATAATATCAACAAATCTCAAATGAAACACGAGACCGCAAAAAACCACAGAAAATTAAAATGTGTCAGACGCATCTGGGAAACGAACTCAGGACCTCATCTGTCTTACCGGGACAACCGTTCTACTGACTGATATCATACATCAATTTCAAGACTTGTCAATATTATCCCCCACTAAATCCCATATTATTGGTCTCATCTTTTTGTTTTCTGTAGTTTTCTTCAGTTTCGTGTTTCATTTGAAAATTATTAATATTATCTTCTCTAATGATTAAATATTATAATGAGGTTAATTAACTTAACGAGGTTAACTAACAATAAGTTACAAAAATAAATTAAAAAATAACTTTGTTTACACTACTTTTTTTTAAATATATAACAACATGTTTCGAAAGCAAAACTTTCCTCATCAGTATAAACAGTGTGCTATAAATAATAGATGAATGATAAAATAGAAAATAATAACGTAAGAATAGACAAATTATGAACATAAACTATAATTAATAATAAGTGATGAAAGTAGGTAAGTAAGTAATTAAAAATCTAAAATTTGCTGAAAAATTATAAAAATTATTATGAAATATTAAATACTATTTTTTTTTAAATAAATTATTTTTATCATTAACATAATTGAAATCAAGAAAATAGGAATTCATAAAAAATAAGTAATAATATCATTATTAAAATTTATATTAATAATATTATAAATATAGTTATTAATGTGAAAATAAATTTAAGAGATAGGTAATTAAAAAATATATATTTTCATTAATTTATTAATAATGAAGCCACACAGGAACTACAAATCTTTTGAAGAATTTATAAAATTAATAAATTTACTACCTACAAACTTAGAGTAATAATATACCTAGAAACCTTTTTTATCTTATCCAATATTAATATGAATAGCTGACATTTTCGCAAAATATACCTCTCTCTTTATGCTCGGTTCTATAAATATGTGAGAAATAGAGAAAAAATAATTGTTGTTTAAAACATTCGTTTGTGGGCGGGTTCATAGATTTTTACGCACTTTCTACAAATGGCCGAACTTCACGTTAGTGATATCTGTCAGATGAGTTGACGGTCGGAGTACGATAAAAGTGAATTAATTATGTGAATTGAGTGAAATCCACCAAAAAAAGCTATATGTGCAGTAATTAGGTGCTTCAACCAAAGTTCTAAGGGACAAAAAAAACAGTTTTCACAGGTATTTGTCAAAGAATTCGTATTTTTACTTGATCTCAAATATTTAATTAGCCGCAATATGAAAGAAATATTTTTATCATTGTAATAAATATCTGTTTTAATTGAGTTTTAATGAATTATTAATATGTTACATTTTCAACAATAAGAATAGAAAATACCGATTTGATTCCGGCAGTTATTTAAAGATTGTCGTGTTGTTCACCCATATAATTAGGCTTTACATTAATTTAAGTAATCGGTTATTGTTGGTAATATTTAAGTAGGTACCAAAACTAGTAAAAAAGTATCATTTTTAACCTCTTGTCTGAAACAGTCAAAACTCTCAAACGGTAAACTCTGGTGTTATGAAATATACACTGGTTCTTCTTTGTGATGATTTCAGGTCAACACAATTATGTTCAGCTCGCAACGTAATTTCCGTTTTGAGCTTTGACACAATATCAACTTAACTTCCATAAAATAAAACAAGACCCACTTCTACTTCGATAAAAAATGAGAGCATAGCAAGTAATAAATTGAAATGAAAATAGGTTGAAAAAATATTTTATTAAATAATAGTATTTATCATTAATTTCTGTTAGTTTAATGTTCTTTACACATGGCAACCGTTTTTAAAACAAAAAAATACGTTTAATTTTGAACTTGACTCGTCCCCAATGAACTTATCCTTTTTATTTTGTTTACAACGCTCAGACCGCTAGTTAATTCAAACATGTTAATTGGTTGACTTTTTTTATAGACTAGAATATCTTCTTCTATGTTCTTTTATCTTCTTCTTATATTATATAAAGAACACTGTCCCGGGCGGGCGGTGTGTGTTTGTTTTATATACAAATCTACAGTTTTATTCCTAGCTTGATGAAATTTTACGCACTTGACTTCCAAAACACAAGTAACGTCACTGTCTACATGAGATTTCTGAAAACTACCCCCTTCCTCCTTGCCCATCCCTTAAAGCAGAATTCTGGTACTCCGTGATGAAATTTCGCACACGACGTTAACAATAAGGAGATAATTACTGGGTAGGGGTAGGGGTAGATGCAGAAGTAGGGGTAATACACCACATCTTCAAAAAAAAATTCCTTACAATTCATAACTCCAGACAATGCCGGGTTCTTCAGTAAGTTACTAATAAAATGAAAATCAATTAATCCCAAAGAAATTTAACATGTTTAATTAATTTATTAACTATATTCCTTTGAAATTGAAAAGCAGTGGTTAGTTTTAACGTCATTTTTAGAAAGTCAGTGTTTAACAAGATGCGATTATCGTTAGCCTTATTTTGTGTAAAACCCGTTGAGTGTCAAAATTGTGAAATAGCTGTTAGCTTTTAAAGCCTTTTTCAGTAAAGGAGTCTTTTGACGCAGCCCAATTTTCGAGGCCCTGATTTTGTAAGAAATTTGATCGTGGTGTTCCCACACACCAGTGTTGTGACGCTCAAAACCCAACGGATTTAACAAGCCTATTTTTGTGAAGGCTTTTAATACCATCAAAGGCTGGCTTCACGTACAAAAAAGTACTTGCATGCAACTACTTCACCACACGTTATTCAAATTTCTTATTTGATTATTATGTAAAAATGACTTGCGTTTGAAAGGAAACGAAGTGGAATCACCTCAACATTCTACTCTTAGTCTTCTCGAAAATTATAAAAACGTAAGGTGGCAAAAGATAACGCGCAAAAGTCAACCTATTAATTGTTTTTGTATTTAATTCGTAGAAATCCATTATTATTTTTTATTTTTTTTATATTTTAATATAAATCAAATTTATTAACGATATTATTAATTTCTGAAGGTATTTTTAGTTTTTTATTATTGTGACAGCTGTTTCGGCGTTCAAGGCCATTTTCAAATTGCGGTTAATCCACATTGTGATGACTTATTTATATATGATTTTATTTACTCCCACCCAATTCTAGTTTAGACGGGTTTTTTAAAATAATGATTTATTATCGGTAAAACTTATTTAATTAGAAAACAATTAAAACTATCAATTATTATTTTGATTTACATTAAATCAAACAAAAAATTTAAAAAAATATTATTTTACATACGCAAATGGAAGATACCTGGTGAAATACCATCATTCAGAATCGAAACGTTGCTTTAAAAGGCTTTATCCGTGTTTGGTGACCAGATCTGAATTAGCAGGTACTTCCCCACCTTCCTCTTTCTCATCTCATTTCCCTTCCCGCTACTTTCAGCCGCACAACATACCTCAATTGGGGAAGCCATAGTTTCACTGGCTCAAGACAGCTAGGTTCAACGGGGACTATTATGCGTTACTCACATAAAAAAAAATCTGTAGGTGTATTTTTTTTTCCTAAATACCCGTATAAAACTTACAGATAAATCATTTGTGGTATTACTTGATTTACGACCGTTCTTCCCAACCTTACTGAGCAACTGATGAGCCGAAATTTTGGCTCAGCACTGTTCAAATGTACAAATTCGCCTTTCCCAACGAAATTCTCAGTCAAACTTGCGATCATCTTAAGTTATCGATTTTTGTGGATTAAAGTTCTCCTCAGTAAAAGACTAGTTATAAAAAAGTGTCAACAGAGTGTCAAATGACAGCGTAAACGCCAAATGTCATAGATATCTATAAATAGATATAAAGACAAACGTCAAAAAAGTCTACTTCCGTTTTCGCGGCATTTTAGTAAAAGGCAAACACTTTATTTTTAACATATACGTTTTTAAATATAAAATGTTCGTGTTTGTATTACAATATTTAAGACAAATAATATGTATTCATAATAAATAGAAAATTATTTCGTCTATATTAATTTAACATTGAAAGTTTTTACTTTGATGTCATTTTATTGACTATGAACGTGTGGGGGTACAATTATATTTTCCATAGAAGTGGACGAGTCCTTCATAGACAATTTAGGAAGTTCAGAGATAAAAAATATTTGGAGACAGTCAAATAAAGCGAATACTTAACAAAACGCTTGGCTGATCGGTGGCTCAGATTGATCATTCGAAAAGTTTGGGAGAACGGCTGTTAGCAACCTGCAAAGTGATGCTTAGGGCCTTGTTTGAATCCTGGCCCTTAACAGCTCTAATCCTATTTGTAATGCATATAAATACTGAGTCTGTTTTACAGATAATAATAATAATAAATAAATAATTTTTCTTTAGAGCCGTTTAGTGAAACACATCACCCCAAGGGCGCTTTACATTTTCTTTATTAAAATATGTAACCTCTTTTAAATAAACATGTTTTTAGACTTTTCTTAAAGGCTTCGAAATTGCTTTCCGACCTCAAACCAAAATGGAAGGTCATTTAAAGAATTTGAACCCAGTACATTGAAAGCTCTGTCCCCAAATTTAGCAGCATTCATACCAGTGGATTCAATCAGTATGTTTGACGCATCAGACTCGGCCATAGAATTGGCCGTAGATATTCGGATAAACTAGCTGCATTAATTTCAGCCCATCTATGATAAACTTTCAAGGTTGATATCGACTTCATTAGAGCTGGTCGGTTTTTTTGAATCGTTCTTGCGTAAAATAATTAACATATGGAAAAGCTACTAACCCGTGTATTTTCAACACCCTGCACTTGTTTGTAGGTACTGAATACTTAAAATATCGAATCCGTATTCACCGAATACCTTTTTTTTCAAGCTCTAGTGAGGCGATGAATGTAATAATAAATATTCTCTCCTCATCAGTAGCTATGGGGATTAAATGAATTGCGCAGCCTACATACATAAAAAGAATGAGTTCATTAGAGAGTAAAAAATGTTGGATGAATGCATGGCTGCAAAATTAAATGGATGAGTTGGAAGGTAAGTCAGGCAGTCCACAATGGTGGTTTGAGATGAGATCCTATGTATGCCAGAAATGCATGACTGGCGGAGGAAGGATGGAATTTAACTGAATGCAATAGAAATGAAATCCTTTGAACGAAACTTTGATAAAACCACCCATAACTGAATTACAAATGAAGGTACCTAAACTAACTAACTAACCATCACGCCGTTTCTCCGCAGGGGTAAGCAGAGAGGACGGACCGCCAAACAACTCGATTTTGGCATACACTTCTTGCTTCATTCATTTTCATACAACGTCTCATACGTTCTCTTCTGTTATTCCGACTTCTAACATGGCCCAACTCAAGTATTTGATTCACTTTATCGTTCCATGTCTTCCTCAGTCCTCCGCGGTTTCTTCTTCCATTCACATTCGCGTCATATATTCTCCTTACACTCCTTTCTTCGTTCATTCGCTCTACATGTCCCAACCATCTAAGCGTCCCTTTCTGAATCTTTGCTCACTACTTACCTACCAGGAAAAAATGAATGCTATAAAATAGATGCTGAGTTTTTACATTGAAGAGAATAGAGAATTGCATCCCCAATCAGGGGTTTGTTGAGGGACTGAAGGTATTGAGGAGGGGATGGGGATGGGGATAGGGAATAAAAAAGGTGGAGAAAGTATTTGGCTATTCAGATCTGGTCACCAAACACGGCTAAAGGTATTTCAAGCAACGTATCGATTCTGAATGGTGGTCTTTCACCAGTGCGATACTGACACTCTGGAACGTGCCGTATATATACTAGATATTGTTTTTAATGAATAATTTTTGCAATAACGCAATTTAATCATATGTAAAATTAACTTGCGTACGCTGGGATTTGAACCCGCCACCTGTTTATTCGTAGCCAAGTTTCGCAACCACTCAACCGCAGAAACCGTCAAAGACAGGTCATATTTTTCCTCACAGTATCAAGATACGCAAGATTTTAGTAATCCCTTCGCCGGTGCTACAAAAAAACAGTCACATGTCTCACAGTATATTGGAAGTCAAGAAAACTTACCATGTTGAAATTACCTAAGTTTGTAGTAAGATTGTTACTCCAGCACATTGGCTAGTCAGTCATCACTCGTTTATTAATATTACGTCTCATAATAAAATGTCTAAGTCAATATCAGTATATTCACCTCTCCATGATCCAAAATATCGAAAAAAATCCTTCACTCTGTGCAGAAACGGGTAGTCCCTTTGATAGATCCCCTATCATAACAACATCAAACGCACACCCAACATTTGTACATGGTTGATACTTATCACATATGATCCTTTCTATGACTCGTTCTTGAGTTCAACAGCCCGGCTGTAGAACGATTTGCCGACCTCTGTATTTTCTCCCTCTTTCAATATGTGCTCTTCAAGACCCATGTTCACTCCTTCCTCTCTTCAAAAAGATTCCCTACCCAGCATCCTCAAATATGATATGCTCCCTGAACGAAATTATTTTTCTCGGGGTCTTCTGTAAAAAATTAATATTTAAAAAATATACACATATGCGATACTTTTTTTTTACTTTCGACTTGACTAAAAACATTAAACGCATTTTCATATTCGCGTCGCAATAGGAAGCTTTTAATATATCCAAAAATACTGCCCAAGGGCATCAATTTTTTTAATATTATCTGTGTGAGATCGTAACAAACATTTGCAATATAAATATCATCACACCGTATGTAGTTTTTAACTGTTTGTTTTTGCAAAAGGGGTCCCTTTCATACCACCTTCCAATTACTATTTACTGCTTTCATTCGAAGTAATAATACTTCCTCGTTAGTGGTATATTCCATTCAGGGTGTACATTACTCCAAAGTGCCAGGGTTCAGGTTTCAAAAGCTTGCAATTCTGTTAATTGCACGAAGTTTAAAAACCGATAGTCCATTCAGGAGTATTTCTTGGAAGGCTAGCACACATCACTATAACTGAGTAAAACTTATCACTTTTTTTATGTACACATCATTGTCCAATTACACAGAATACATAACACCAAATGAAATAAACAAGAGCTACATAAAAAACGGCTTATACATTATACAAAATGAAGCAATAACAAAAATATACATTTGAGAGAACATTCGAGACAAAGCCTAAAAGGGGTTTTGGTGAGTCCATGATTTTAGACATTCTAATTAATAATCTTCGAGTTCTAATTAAGGCCTATATTAATTCTAAGGCCTATAAAAATCATTTAGACTAGCACCAAAACTTTTAAGGCCCTGACTTGAGTTAACACGTCTCGATATTCTTATCAGTGGTACCCATAATTATTAGTGTTGATTAAGAAAAAACATATCATTATTTCAGAGTTTACGACAAGGAATATTCAACTGGATGAATTGCAACAAAGAACGTAAGACAATAATATACTTTTTTTATTTTAAAAACGCAAATGAAAACAAAGTCTTTCCTACGCTTTTCTATTGAAGAAATGTTAATGATTTGTTCAATTTCATCATAGGAGTAATGGCCTCTTTCTCGGCATAATCTTCATGGAATTTCACGTAAGAAGCGATGTTCCACCGATTCAGAATGATTCTTATAAATATACTTGGATGATTTGTATAGCGCCGTTTTAGTCGATACTATTGATAATCTCTTATGACAACTTATAACTTAAGGCTAACAGATTGCATCACCAGCTTATCGGTCAGTAACATGATACTATATATACAATGTATCTTCAATAAGTGTGATGCTGCGTAAAAATCCACAAAAAATTATTTATACGAAAATAATATACGGTACCATACTTACCTGGCAGATCACTTTGGATTAACAATGTTTATTAAATATATTGTTACACTGTTGATTAAACTGTTTTAAATCAAGCAACTTTTAGATAACTCCAACAGTAAGTACAAGTTTTAATTTTATAAAACTCTTAATTGTAAATAATATACGTAAATTAAAAAAAAGAAACATTTCCTCTAGAAATATTCGATCAGGCCTTTCGAAATATGGATGTACTATGTTTATATCTTGTATGCGCTTTATTGTTGCATTTCTAGTATCATGTACTTTTAGTCTTCTATTTAGTAGTAACTATCGTGTACAACAACACAAACTTTATCTGTATTACATTATTGAAGTACTTTTATTTCTATACTTAACATTACTGTCGCTAGATGGCGCTGCTCCCCAACTCAAACACGAGAAATATATTGAGTTGGCCACTTTTTTAAAAATAAATTTATACTTTTTTGTAATTTACTATTAATATCTGTACTATTAAATATTTCATATGTATTTCATATTAAATAATAAAATAAATAATTTGTCAATTTGCTTGTCATATATATCGGATACAATATTGGAAGAAGTGCGCATTGCGTCAATGTGATTGGAGGTGCAATTTATTCTAATTACTTATGTTCTTTATGAGTCATTAAAGGAAAGGCAAATTGTGTAATGGGCAGTACATTGGAGGGAATTGATTAGAATTTATCTATCTAAATGTGATTCGTCGCTCAATAAGAAACAGATTAAGGTAAAAAGCTTCGAATATGTAATATTAATCGTTAAATTTGCATGTACTTAATACGCATAAAATTAATGAAAAATACTATTTATTAGTTTAATGAAAATGAGGAACAACTATTTCAGTCACCGAAGAAGGAAAATCACACATTTTAATTCATTTAAAGCTTGGTGAAGTTTCAAGTTTTTTTATGGTTTTCAGGTTAGATTTTTGTTTTATTTATGAAAACAACCCAAACGAAGAACCTAAAAACCTAATGTATGACAAATTTGTATACCGTATTATATATAAAATGGTTTTTTAGTTATGTTTTGTTTTTTTTTTTTAAATAATAACAAAACTAACAAGAAAAATACGTGCTTATATGGATATTTACCGATTAATCAATAAGATAAAGTGTAATTATATTAAGCAAACAATAAAGGAAAGGTTATCTAAGACATTTTGGATTTAAGGATGTGAAAGTTATGTTTATAACTTTTCAATATGCTTTACAAAGATGTTCAGTCCCGCCCAAGTATCATGAGCTCCTTGACTGTCCGCTTACTTACTGTGATGGTAGTAGGAGATTTTCTAATATTGTCAGGTTATTCCTAATCCGAGAATGTTTGTCTTTCTTTAAAAAAATAAATTATAAATAGACATAAAAGACAAAATGTAATCACGGGTAACGCAAACTCGAATCTATAAACAACACTTTAAGCGAGGTGTTTCATTAGAAATACTAAGACTCCAAGACTGATCGTCTTAGGCGTATACTGTATTTCAATGTTACGTTGCATTTACGTTGTTTAGTTTGATCGAAGATGAATTTTTAATGAATTCAAATTCATTGCCAAAAATGCATCGAAGAATGCAGAATGGAGTAGGCTAGTGGAAATCTTCATCAACTAATATTAAAAAAACGACTGATGAAGATGATAATGTTCACACACAATATATTTTTAAATATGTCTAGTCATTTAGCGATATCAACAAAAATAAACTAATTTATCGGTTTCCAATAATTTTTTCTCTTACGAAAATCAAAACTCACCCCCTTTATAACCCTTTTTACGGCATAAAACACGTTGAGCGTAGCCCGCAAACGAGTAATGGATATGTAATCGATAGAGCTCGCTATGAGATTTAGGTCCAATCATAAAACCGATCGATCGGACCGCTTTCGCCTTAAGCGGGTAGATTTTCTTTTCTGAGGCTATTTTACAAAGCAATAAATGGAAAATCACAATGTTTTTTTTTTTCTCAAGGAACCAATTTCAAAAACACTTACGGTGTCTTCTAAAATTCTCGTTATAGGAGAAATTGCAAGACATCGCGTCGGCTGTAATAACCGATGTACTTGAATAATTGGACTGGCATGGATTCTCCCTCTTTCTTTTTAGTAGTAATCGTACCGAGAGGTAGTTAATGCATTGTTGTTGAGTGCCGATAAATTAACATTTTTTATCAATATTTGTACCAACATTAAATCACCTACTTACAATAATTCAAAACGTATGGGTAGTCTTATGTCTATACATAAAAATCATTGTAAGATTGTTTGTTTTTTTGTCCTCGATTTTCTCTAAAATTATTAGACTGGTTTCTCTGAAAATAGCACAGTTTGTTTTAGATTAGAAAGTAGTTTGAATGTAATCCAATATGTAAAACTGTTGATTTAACGTTTTAAAACTAGTATGATAAACATTGAACCAGCCATGTTTTATTTAGGTTAGCCCAAAGATATAACACTCTGGTAAGCCACAGATTGCATATTCAATAGAAAAATAATTTTTAGGATAGAATATTGTCAAAATGGAAAACACGAGTAGGTACCTACTTAAGAAATTTATGATTTAGATATATTTTGAAAAAATACACGTTTTGAATTAAAAAAAAAAATTCAAATGAATGTTTATTTATTTGGAGATAGTTACATTCGCTGTCAAATCAATTATGTCATCCTAATGACAAGTAAAAAATCCCGAACAAGGCCGGGTACACATCAGCTAGTAATATTAATATAATTAATTAATCTAGTTGAGATTTGTGCGGAGAATAATCTAGATTAATAATTAACAGGGACCTAAAAAATTCGCCTTATTTTTGGCGACATTTGCATTATTTTGAAGAAAAAGTCAAAACAACTCCCAACCGTCTGGAACCAGCGAAACTATGGCATCCCTAATTGGGGTATGTTGTG
Source organism: Halesus radiatus (assembly GCA_022606495.2). Classification (NCBI taxonomy): domain Eukaryota; kingdom Metazoa; phylum Arthropoda; class Insecta; order Trichoptera; family Limnephilidae; genus Halesus; species Halesus radiatus. The sequence goes on from JAHDVE020001247.1 coordinate 94,866, forward strand.
GGCTGGAGGTATTGAGGAAGGAAATAAGGAGAGGAAGAGAAAGGTGGGAAAGTACCTGACTATTCGGTCACCGAACACGGCTAACGCCATTTCATGCAACTTTTCGATTCTGAATGGTGGTCTTTTACCGGGGCGATACTCACAGTATGTACCACTTTGGAACGTGCCGCAAATATAATACATATTATTTTAAATGAATAAATTGTGACATAATAATTTCATCAAATAAAATTTACTTGCCAGGATTTGAACCCGCGACCTCCAGATTCATAGTAGAGAATCGTTACCACTCAACCAAAGAGACCTTTTTTTAATTTAGTGTTGTATTTCTGAGGTACAATTTTTTTTTAAGCATTCAAAACATTACATCAAATACCTAATGGTATTTTGCTGTATAAGTACTGTCACAGTACAGAGAACCTCGTTCCGTTACGTAAGCACATTTGTATTGGCAATCTTAGTAAAGTTCACCAATAGATCTAATATATAAAATATCCCCTGGCTAGCTCTTCTCAGGGTAGAGGGATGTATACGAGAATGTAATACACCCGTCTTTTAGTCGTGTGGTCAGTTCGTTGATGGGCGATTCTCGAAATTACCGCTTAGTTATCATTAATAAAAACAAATACATATAAATAGATAGATAGATAGATAAATAGATACATATAAACAGGAATAGGGAATTCAAAATAAAAACAACTCTCTTTTGCTATATAAATACCTGGTAGGCAGGCGTATATTTTATAGCGGAATTTAAAGGCTCTAGGAAAAGCTTTAACCTTTCTGTGAACGACTGCAGGTTATTAAAAGATAGAATGAATTTGAATGAGTTTAAATGATTTCAGTTTTATCTAAAAGCAAAAGGCAAATGAATAACTAAGTAAATTGGAACGGAACCCGTTGTTGAATGCAGGGGCTGGCGACAGGTAGGCAGCGGACAGGTCGGCTCTCCAGGCAAGAATGACCGCCCTGTCTTCTCCACCCCTCCCTTGTGGTCACTTTCCCCCTCCCTTCCCTTACCAAATGGGGCGGAGAAATACTTATCATAGACAACTAATGTTTATTTATGGTTAATTCCGGATCGCAGTTTGTCAACCTTAGTTGTTAGGGAGTCGCTTCATAACACTACCTACTACTAGGCTCGGGAGATAAGTTATGACCATTTCAGGGGTTACTGAAAAACTGTTATTGAAATCTCTCTTGGAATGGCTCAGCAAACGTTATAGGAGCAAACCAGAATCGGCAAGCACCCTGTGTATGAAATCCATACGTATTCTTCTCTAATATCAATTTCCTACAACCGATATTCCCTTCAAGCTATTTCGCTCGAAATGGCGTTATGTTTGGTAACTATATCTGATTAGCAGCTACTTTCCACTGTTCCACTTCTCCATCTCCTTCTTCTCATCTTTCCTTCAGCTTTACAACACACCCCACTGACTTCAGTCAATTGGGAATCTTTTACGATTTGTTAAAATTATTGAGAAAAATAAATTTATTTATATTATTATAACCCGTCCCTAACGGTGCTGGAAAATTCCTCGAGGTCCGTTGGTGTACACTAAATTCTAAATGTGCACATGGTACACATTTAGAATTTTATATTTTAAAGTTGGATAGAAATGTAAAGATTAAATTCTTTACTTGTATTATCACATACTCGTATCTACTACTCTAAGGAAGAAGACAGTAACTCACTTTAGGTAATTTTGAGGGGGAAAACATTTCAATCTTTCAATCTTTTTATTGAATACTAGCTGATGTGTACCCGGCCTTGCTCGGGATTATTTATTTTTTTGGAATAAACTTATAGAGTTGGGAATTGTTGCATGTCGTTTGGGTGCCATAATTGATTGAAGAGCGAAAGTAATGCCTTATGACGACTATTACTATCTCTAAACAAAGAAACATTTAGTTGAAATTTTTATTTTATTGTCAATGGCTAACCAGAATGTTACGTCTATGGGCTAACCTCAATACAATATGGGGATTTAATGTTTTTCATACTAATTTAAAACGTTATAGCAACAGTTTTACATATTGGATTTCATTCCGACTGCTCTCTAAACCTTCATTTTCATATATAGAGATGAATTTATTAAGAATGCAAGTTCTAGCTTCCTTTAGGGGTATGCTCAATTACGTACTAAGTTATGACACAAAATGGAATTAAGTCAAAACGTTAACTTTATAAATTAGTACTGTCTTCCTAGGAGAAGCCGATATGTTCACATGTGCATATGTGTCACGTATAAAAGGCATGATACGTTCATTACAGCAGGCAGACCGCCAGCTAGTACTGACGACCGCTTATCGTGGCACGGTGAGCAAAACCCCGTACCTTCTCGCTCATTACGACACCACACGGCAAGTTTTACACATTTAAATTATTTTATCCAATACATGAATGTATTGCTGACGAACACCTAAAATATTTGATCTCTCTGTTTAGTATATTTACAGAAATATAGAAATAATTAGACACGTGTCAAATCAGTTTACAGCACCGGCAAGGAAGGGTTGTTCAAAGCCATTTTTACAGTTGCATAATATCTTTTTAAAGACGAAACATCTGTCATAATAATAATAAAGTACTAACGGAAGTCAAAATAACATTATTCATTTTTCTATTTGAAGATAATAAGATGTTCTTAAAATAGAAGCATTATTATGAGAACAAAATTAAATATTAGTGTAAAATTAAGAAATCGATTACAGAATAAATTTTGCGTACTAATCACGAATAGAGCAAGAGCAATTTCCTTTAAACCGATCAGGAAACAATATTTGCATTCAAATCAAAAATAAAATAAAACGGAACCTTACTTAAAAATTTAAAAATCGATCACGGAACATTGTTTGCCCTCCAAACAGTAGTTCCATTGCGGTCATTTGAATTGAAAAATCGAACATCGAACGCGTCATTGAAACGCTGGCCTTGCGGCTAGCTCTAATGGAGGCAGTGGCGTGACTGGGACCACTTAAATAATTCCATGGGCAATAATGGGCGTACCATGGGCAGCGGCGATCAGTGGCGCGACCTCCGATTTCCCCGTGACCTCCGCAACCCTCTGGAACCCGACGTGTACCATGGAGAAACGCCACTAATGACTCGAACAAGGAAGTCCCGTCGAGGGGTGTTGACCTGATTTTTGTTTGGTGTAAACTGTAAACAAAACATTGCATTTTTAGATTTTAGAAATTAAGGCTGTGGTTGTTAACCTTTTCAAAGTTGTGGAATGCAATTAATTGTAGGAAAAAAATTGCAAGGAACACAGAATTCAAAAAGGTTGACAATTGAAGGTCTCCCTGAAAATCGGCACTATATTAGGTAAAATAAATTATTTTGATAGAATGATGATCTTTATAGCACTACACAGGTACTGGACATTTTATCATTTATTTTGGCAACATTGGTATATTAAATCATTTAATTTTTTTTCTATCCGTTGAAGTATATAGTCATGTTATCCAAAATGGCGGACCCTCAAAAGGTCGAACTGTCATTTCTGGCTAATAAAGCTCTAAGTAAAGAACAAAGTGGATATCCGAATTATTTTTTTTTAAATCTGGTGGGATAGTGTAACTGCGATAATATGAAAATGTGTAAAACCGTTTTTTTGCCTCTCCTGAATAAAATTTGTTTTTTCATATATAGGTCCTTCTTACGGGGGTGTCTTCAAATTAAATTACAAATAAAATAATAGTGAAAATGTAATACATTTACTAAACATCCCTAGAAATGTGATCTTTAACAATTTGAAAAAAAAAACGGTTGTCGCCAATTTACATATTACCTTTCAACTCCTAGGCCCAAGACAGGTTGATGAGTTTGATCACGTACCTCTTAAAGAAATACTTTCGATGCTCGAGAAAGTTTTGTCATTTACGCCAAAAGTAAGGAAAAAGTACCTAGATCACACGGACACGCCAACAATATACTACTATCAGTTTCAATTATAAATAAATATTTATTTCTTTGATGAATTTTTCAGCTTTTGCGGATGTCTTTATTTGACTATTGTAAGATTTTAATAATTATTGTATTAAGAGTTTATTTCTATAGTGCAGTTTTATGAAGGTTCACCTCAAGTGCCCTTTGCACTAACTAGCCCAAACTAATATATTTAGTAAATAACAGATAAACTATACACAGTGTTGTCCAGTTGTCCAGTCTGTGGAGAACACAGGATGCATATTTGTATCAATTGTGCCAAACATTTAAAATTTTACATGTTTTAAAAGAGAATGTATTTTTTAAAGTTAGTTATAAAGTATGGAAATATTTTTAAAAAGGGTTTTAATAATAATATATATTGTTTTTAATAAATAATGTGAACAAAAATCATATTTTAATTTTTCTTCCTGTGTAAAGTTGTTTTATGAAATATCATTACTCATTTGAAACCTTCTTAAACGAAAGGTGCATTTTGTGAGGGTCAAAAGTAGCATTAATCAAATTGACAAATGAGTATTCTTCTTGAGTCGTTTCCTCATTCTCCCACTCCAATCTTCCTCGTGTGGCTCCTCCACTCTTCCAGACTTTGCGCTGTGTAGAGAGCTGCGGACACCGACATTCCGGACACTTGCGAAATTTGATCACTCCTGCGCATCGGTGACCTTCCTCTGCTTCTCTTACCTTTTACTTTCCCAGTGACCATGAACTTCTCCGGGTTGGAGTCCTCGGTTTGGCGAGCAATATGTTAAAAGAATCTGAGGATATGCTGTAGGCAGATGGTTGTGGATGATAAGCTCTTCCAGAATTGATATATTTGTGGGCCTGGCTGTCAATGGAATCCCAAGCATTTTCCTCCAGCACCACATTTCAAGGGCGTCTATCCGCTTCCTCGACTGTCCATGTTTCTATACCGCAAAGGAATATGGGGAAAATCAGCGCCCGGAGAACTCACATCTTAGCGGTCTTAGTTATGTCTCTATCACCCCACATCTTCTGCAAATTGCTTTTGGAGTCTTCTGCATGAACAGCCTTCTTTTCATTTCTGTTATATAACCTCCTTCGTCACTTATTGACGAGCATAGGTATATGAAGTTATTCACAAGTCTGTGAAAGCATTTGTTCTTAGAAAAATGAGTATAATACAGTATTATTATTGAGACGTACCTATAAAAAAATATAATTTATCTTGTTACAAAATTCTCAGTAACATTGTAACGTAGGAACATATTTATTGAAATATAATTTTTCAAGAGCTGTTTTAGAGATTTCATTTGAGTGTGGTCTGAATAAGGTAAACAATAAATAATACGTCTTCAATAACAAAACTACAACAAAAATGACTCGGTACATTTACTGAGTCTTTGTAATAATTCAGTATCCAATCACGATTTTTTTATTTTATTTACGGATGGAGAGAACTTAATTTCAGTGTATATTTAATAAACATTTTCTTTATAATAATGCGTCTATGGTATTTGCGTTGTAAAGTTCACTGCGCATTCAAGCCAAAGTTCATTGAGGCGTAGTATTTCTAGTAAATCCGCCGCTTTTTCATGATGTCGCGAAACACTTCTGCCAAGTTCGCGGAACATTAGTGTTCAGAGAAAAACCGGTTAAAAACTACTGAGGTGTAATTTAAGTTATGAACTGTTTGTGTTGAGTTTCGTTAAATGCTATTTAAGATTTTTCTTTAATAAAAATAATAAAGTCCAAGGGATTATGGTCTTCTTTTTAGTTTTAATACTATAATTGCCATATAAAGTTAACTTAATAAGACAAATCAATCGGATAACTCAATAAGGTACGTTTATAAGATAGGTAAGTAATATTTTAACTTAACATTGAGGAGGTAAAATCAGAATTCTCTCTACTAATCAAAAGGTAAATCGCATTATGAATGTTTGCTCTGATATTGATTATTTTTATTGGACCGCACATGAATGTTACTTGATTGCAAGGATTCTCAATTAATCTATTGCACCACAAAGCCGGCGAATCGACGGGCTTCGTAGTTTTGGGCTAACAGTAAACAGCCGGCGAATCACCGGCTTAACTTTCAAGATGGACTGGCATGGATGTTCCCTTTTTAAACCAAGGTGTATTTAAAAAGAAGTTGTTCCTTAAGAAGTTGAATAAACAAAATATTGAAAGTTTCTAGTTAAATAAATGAAAGTGTAATTTCCTCGTTTCTAAAAATTAAAAAAAATAACAGAATTCAAATACCACAAAAACGTAAAATATAATTTTATAAAAAAAAAGTATTTATGAATATTTTCTCTAATATTAGTTATCTCTATTCGACCCGACACGAATGTTAATTGATTGCAATTATTCTCTGTTAATCTATTGCACCACAAACGGGCTTCGTAGTTTTGGGCTAACACTACACAGCCGGCGAATAACCGGATTAACTTTCAGGACGGTTTTAGTACTTACATTATTAATGGTTTTTTTGTGAAGTCGTTAATTGAAAAATTGAATAACTTTTTAAAATCAAAAATATTTCAAACGAATTAAAAAAAAAATACTCATTCATGTCATCCCTATTTTCGTTATTTTTTTGCTGTCCATTTAGTGAGAATGTTTTAACAATGGAGTGGTGTATTTTAGAAGCAAAAAATGTGTTTTAATTGTCGGTTCAATGGGTTAAAACAGTTTTTTTATTATTTTTGGCAGCTTAAAATAAATTTCTGCACTATTAAATAGCGACATAGCGAGTTAATGCACTGGTCACTGGCTTTAATATTTAGGCTTATGCGAAGGCGACGAGTTTACAATGTACTGATATAATGGCAGCAAGATAACGCCAGAAACTACGCAGTATCGCTTTCGTACTGGCGGGCCCTCGTGCATCAAGTCACAAGCGAAGTGGCGCCATTGTATCAAACTCCAGCATCACTCCTAGCGTGTGTTCGAGAAAGTTCGAAGAACTTCCTTTTACGGCTAGATTCTTCCATTAAATTGTAGCTAATCTTGTTACATAACATCGCTTTATTTTAAATGCGTTCATATTTGAATGTTGTCATTATTTTAGTGGAGTAAGTGCTGACCTAAAGTAATCTGTAATAATTCTTACCCATGTATCACAATCAGAGAGGTTGCGTATTAATTATTTTAACAATACAATAATACGAAGATGTGCTAACGAAACCATTTTAAATTCGGTCATTTTTATTAATCTCATAATTTCTGCTGCATGTTCATATTAACCGTACAACTTATGATCGTGTGAATAATGGCATCATATTACGGAAGGTAACATTCTCATGCTAGCTTTATTATTATTTCAGTCACTTTACGGGAATTGCCTTTCAATTTGAATTTTAAATCACCCCTTTAGCTGGAAAAGTACGGAAAACAGTTCACGAGAAATTTAGAATTTTTTTTTAACTCATAGCTCACAAACGATAGTATTTTTTTATTTTTGTTTTATTAATGTGCGAAACCTTAATCACAGTAGGAATACAAATGTCCTAATATCAAAATCAAAGAAAACTTATTTTGTAAACAGTATTTGTCACTTTTAATCACGTTTTAAAAGGTAGGTTAGGTTAGGTTAAGATATATGTAACCATAAGGCTTTTATATTGAATTCTTGGAGATCTCCGTGGTCTAGGGATAAAGTTCTCAACTGTAAATCTAGAGAACACGGATTCATATCCCGGCATTCAAAAGCAATTTAAAAAAAGAATTTTATTATATTATTACTAAATTATTTTAAATGAATTAAATGTGAAATAACGCAATTTATTTTGTGCGAAAGATGTGTAATTATTTTTTGGCGTCGTTGTTAATGAGGAGAACTTGGTTTACACTACTGTGTAAATATCTACATGTTTCAGAAGCAAAGCTCCCCTCATCAAAAATAAACAAATAATAAAGAAATAGACAAAGTCAAAGATAAACAAAAATTAAAAATATGTGATGAAGTAGGTAAGTAATTAAATAAATATGTGTTAATTGTGGGTACAATAAAATAAAAATTATGAAATTTTTAATAATGAATTTAAGCTAGAAATTTAAAAACCATATAAATTTTATTATTAATATAAACAAAATCAAGAAAATAACAAGGCGCGAAAAACAAAATAGTTCCTTATAGTTATTATTATTAAAATTTGTAATAAGAGTATTCCAAATATAGTTATTAATATGAAAATTAATTTATGGGATAGCTATTTAAAAAAATATTTGATAATAAATAATATTTAAAAAACTATTTTGCTATTTTTTTTAAATTAATAATCTATTTCATTTAATTATTTACCTACTTTCATCACTTATTGTTAATTTTTGCTTTTGTTTGTAATTTGTCTATTTGTCTTAACCTGTCATTTTTTTTTTACCCTAATTAAGGAAGCTTTACTTCTAAAACATTTAGATATTTAAATATTAAAAGCAGTGACCTAAATAAAATTATTTTTATTACTTATATTAATAAAATATACTTAATTATACAAACCTCTGGATTCGTAGACGAAGACCATGGAGGCCATTAGATACATTGGCTTATAAATACTTTTCAAGACACCTAATTAAATCGAGCCAATAAATTATTACTGGTATGTCATATGAATAATTAATAAGTTTCCTAGTCACACCACGTCACTCAGCGTTAAAAGTATATTTTTAAAATTAAATAATGTCCTAGACAATGTTTGCTTAAGAAGTTAATGCCTACTTAATGTAATAATGATTATTATGTGTTGCTGATTTTCGTGGTTTAATGATTGACAGTGGTTTTTATTATTATACCCAATATTTTCCCGAGACGAGGGTAAATATTGATGTGATTCCTCGGCTTTGTTGGAATATTGACGTGATTCGGGTAAGTTTTGAAACAACATGACCCTGTTATAAGGAATTAAATTTGTAATAAGATTTGCTGCTTTCGCGGTCGTAACTACAGTCTGTCAACAAATAGGAGAAAAAATGGAGGGCACTGCAATATCGTTTAAAATACTTTAAAGTGCTTCACCAAGGTGGTTGTAAGGAAAAAAATATATGTAAAAAATAATATGAATTAATTGATAAACTAAAGTTCTTAAAAACTTAAGGCAAGATTTTTGTGCATAGCGCAAAGGGTAACAATTATTTTTATAAACAATAATTATTAGCCTGAAACACTCATCAAAATTGAAAAAAACCTTTCCAAGCAAAGATAAATGCCGCCGACAGGACTCGAACCTGCACCCTTCTGATTGGCGGGTTTGCGATAAGCCGACGTAGCTCAATGGTAGAGCATCTAACCGGCAATCAGAAGGCAGGTTCGAGTCCTGTCGGCGACATTTATCTTTTCTCGGAAAGGTTTTTTTTCAATTTGGATGAGTGTTTCAGGCTAATAATTATTGTTTATAAAAATAATTAATAATATGAATCACTGTTTTAATGCATAAATATCTACACGTTTCAAGTAAAGCTCCCTTCGTCAAGATAAACAATATACTAAAAATCATCAAGTTTTTATCCCGATGGGAGCTTAGCTTCTGAAACGTGTAGATATTAATATATATTAAAAACAGCGCTGTAAACATAGCTATTCTTATTTATTGTATTAAGAATGACGCCATAAAATCATTACACAGCTTTCAAAGATAAAATACGTATTTTAAAAAAGCAGGTCGAGGTGAAAATTTTGATATATTTATTAATTTAGTATCAACGGTATAATTATACCATGAACAATAATTGCATGTCACAGTTAACAATAGGCATAAGAAGATATCACAAATAATTTTAAAAGTAACTATTAAATGTGGCATTAGGTCGTACAATGACATCTGAGAGTATATAAAGAATAAAAATTCACGAAGGATATAAAAGTAAAATATATAGGTACATGTAAAACATAGTAAACTTAGGTTAAAGTAATATTTATTGAAAAGATATAATATCAAACGGTGTTCATAAATTATGTGTAGGTACTTCCTGAAAGGAGAGGATTCTAAGCATATTCTAAGAAAATTTAATATTCAAACGTGTTGTTATTTTTTATAACTTGCCGAGCTAAATACAGATTTTTTTTAACATTTATCATTTTATTTAATTTAATTAATTTGTGTTGCTTCACAATTAATTCATTTCAAAATAATATATAGTATATTTGCGCACGTTTCAGAGCGGAACATACTCTCAGTATCGCCCTGGTGAAAGAACAGCATTCAGAATTGAAACGTAGCTTGAAATAGCTTTTAGCCGTGTTTGGTGACCAGATCTGAATAGCCAGGTATTCTCCACCTTCCTCTTCCCCTCCCTAATATCTTCAGCCTCACAACATTCCCCAGTTGGGAATGTCATAGTCTCACTGGCTCCAGACGGTTGGGAGCAGTTGGGACTCTTGTGCGGTATTCATATAAAAAAAATATATATATATATATATCAACTTACGTACGTTAACTGGAAATAACGTTTATGGACGGGAGCCAGCGCTATGCCAACATTACAGATAATAATAATTAGATGATTTGTATAGCGCCATTTTTGTTAAAAATCACCTCAAGTGCGCCGTACAAATATTACTTTCTAGGGTTCGTCTTATTATGTACAAATATATACAGAAACACAATATCATAAAACACTGCACATTGCATGATATTGGAGTTACCATTTTCTTCTTAGTTGTTATTGATATGATATTATATTTATTAGAATATTAGTAGCTATTAGTAGATTATAAAAATGACAGAAAAAGCTAAACGAAAAACTTCAACTCCAATATTTATAGTTATTTACAATGTCGCGAACTATGAAAAGTTTCAAACTTTTCTTTAAATTACTATATGTAAATGCCCACTAACAAGTTATTTTCGCCATAGAAATTAAGTCTGTAACTGTATTCATGGATATGACTTTCCGAAAAGATGAGTTGAGATCTCGTGGATATCCGTTTTAGTATAATAATATGTGGTTTTTAAATAGATTTATTTTAATAAATAAGTGTATTGGTGATAATTTCAGTATATTAAAACATTGTTAACATTTGATTTTTAATCATAAAAAAAAATAATTGGTTCATCTCATATGAAGTAAGAATATATTTCAATAATAATTTACTTGAATAAAATGAAATTTATGATTGTTATTAGTTATATCTTATTAAATTTATAGATTTTGTAGGCAGACTGTACTTGTATTTACCACATGTTGGTTGGGTTTCATTGTTTGAAAACTGCTGTGGTTTCTCACCAGGCTAATAAAGCTGATGTTAAATTATATTTACTTACCGATACTTAAAAACGGTTTCAAATAATGCTTAGAAAAACCGAAGTAAAGACTATTTAGACGTCTCTGGTAGCTACTAACTCGAAAACGTGTCACCACAATAAGGTCATATTATTTTGCGGCATTCGGGAACATTTTTTTTGTTTGCTATTTCGTTTGAATACCGTACAAAAATCCCAACTGTTCTTAGACGGTGGAACTATGGCATACCCAATTGGAATATGTTGTGAAGCTGAAGGGAATGGGAAGGCGATGGGCAAATGGGATGTTGGGAAGCATCTGGCTCTGGTCACCAAACACGACATAAACCAATTCAAATAACGTTTCGGTTCTGAAGGTTTGTCTTTTACCAGAGCTATACTAAAAGTACTTGTCTAGCATTCTGAAATGTGCTGCAATTATATATATTCTATCTATATACAATATGTAAACAAAGAGATTCCCGGGCAATGTTTGTTTGTTTTGCATGCTTGACCATCAGAACAAAAGTAAGGCCTCTGTCTTCTGGGTAAGAGAAGGAGTGTGGGTTGGGGTAGGGGTGCTGGTAGGGGTAGGGGTAGGTGTGCTGGTAGAGGTAGGGGTAGGGGAAGGAGTTGGAGTAAGGTTAGGGGTAGGGGTAGGGGTAAGGGGTAAGGGTAAATAAACTTTGAGGTAGTGATGTGATTTGATTCTGAACCTGAATGTGGACAACAGAACACATCGTGGAAGAATATCCCCTTCATCAGTTTCCCTAAGGTAAATCAATATTGAACCAAGTGACTCGCGATGCCGTTGACTGGCTGAATAATCTTAGCATCCCACTCTGACCTCCACCATCTCTCCTTCACCAAACGAAGAAGAAAAAGAAGAACTCAAAACTTAACTCCACGTCATTCATAACCCCGGGCAACGCCAGGCACTTCAGCTAGTATTATATAGAATTTAAAATTTAAAGTGTGAAATAAATTATCTGATCTTAACCGATCAACTATCTAGATCATCGTAAAACCCGACCCGGAGGGACGTGTTCAAAAGACATTTTGTGTATTTCAAAAATAATCACGCAAAAAATGTATGTTATTTTTCATTTATCCACGAATTTCAAGACCCTCCAGTTATCACGTCTACTGTCGGGGCCTTGGATGGTTCCTCCTAGTTCCGCCTCATATATTATGCTCCATAATACGTGGGATTCGATAGTGTATTTCTTCGCACGTGTCAGATGCTACGTGGACCCGATTTCAGTCGATTGCTTGAGTGATCTGTGTTTTACGGATCCTGTAAGAAGTTCACCGTATAATTTAACAGCCTTCTGGGAAGAGCTATCCATTTTGGAAAGCGAACAGCAAATACAGTCAGAAGTAATGGAGAAAAGGTGAAATAAATAATACAACAATAGATAAGGGATTCTTAACCTGTTTGTTGTATGAGGCATTTTGTCAGTCGGATAGTATTCGTCACAGATTCTACATGAACAACAGATTTGTGCAATATACAATTTTGTGTAATGTATATATTATTTCATAATATAATCTGTTGGTTGTGCTAGATAATATAAAAAAATAATTATAGTAAAATCAAATTTAAAAAAGGAAATCAAACAACATTTCAACAAAGGAAAGATAAGTATAAGGAAATAAAAATAACAATGTTTTAATGCAAAAGTACGTTAATAATAAGATAAGTATAGAGAAAAGTAAATGACGTTTTAACGTTTCGGAATGCGTAAAGGAACGAAATATTAATTTATTTTAAACGTAATCACAAAAAGTACGAAAGCGATTTGTACAGCGCCCTTGAGGTGATTTTTCACAAAAACGGCGCTATAAAAATCATCCGATTATTATTATTATTATTATTATTATTATTATTATTATTATTAAGAGAAAAAAGCAGACATCAAATAGAGGCAAAATATTTTTTTAACAGTTGAATGAATTTCGTCTAATTTTTTAATAACTCTTTCGGGTTTAAAATACTAATGATATTTTTTTTATATTTATCTACCATAAAATGAAATATTTTTAAAACATTCAACAAATTTCAAAATCATTTCAAGGGGAAGTTTTTTAGAAGTAACTGAAATATGATGGTAACGCTATCGAGACATTAAAATCGGAAGGAAGTTTTCTAACTGCTCTACGAGAAGGTTAATTTTCTCAAGAAGAGTGATCTATACCGATTTGAAAGAAAACTGATGTCGCCAATGTGAATTATAGATATCGAGTGCACTCACATGTCCATCACATACATATTTCTGTTTGTCTCTTCAGTGGTTAGTAAAAATAAGTTTATTCTTCAATCACCGAGCCCGGACGCCCTAAAATGTTTCCCTTTCGGTTCCACGGCCGCTTAACTATCCCTGCGTTAGACAGATTACTCCGAAATATCTGGAAAGGTGTATACTTTCGGTGTCCTCGGGGACGAGGTAGGATGAGCCAGGATGAAGGTGGTTGTTTCCATAAAGGATGAAATATTCAAATACGGTTAGTGCCAACCGGTGTCTCCAACACGGCCGCTGTCAAATCCAAGCGAGAGGTCTGGTCCCTGGTGCAATTATTATTTTCAGGAGGCTTCTGATATGTTTTTTGTGCCTGAAAAGTGCTACTGGGTTATTTTTTAGCGAAAAAATCTATATTTTATCTGTTTATCTCTTATTTTTTGTGATAGCACGTCTTTTAGCTACTAAATGCCAGTAGAGCTATTAATTTCTTAATGGATTTTCAAATTACTCTTTTTTTTACTTTAACTCCTCATATGAGGCCCCAAGGAAAATACTGATTCCCTGAGGGTATGTCATCTTTAAAGATGCTGTGTGATTGTAACTTCCCTTTTTGTTCCATACGTCATTTATTAAAAATAAAGAGATTGACCTAAATGTATTATACAGAATATTAAAACTATTTACGATTTCTATACTATACAAAATTCTAAAGCAAGGCAGATTTTTTTAACCAAATTTTTAAGTAAAAAAGCCAGACGTTTTTATGGAAATTTTCATTATTCATGGAGTATTATTAAGCTCTGCCATGGCGATTGAAGTATTGCTTTTTGGTAACAGCTGTTTTGGTATCGGCTTCATTATCAAACAGAAGAAAAAAATGTTCAGAACGTGCGACTGACGTCTTGTATGAGAGAAATAGCGTGAAGTAGAAAAAAACAATAAAGGTATATTAGAGCATGCAATATTGTCCAGTATCGCTTCATCATCACCTGTCATACAAGAGAATATATTGTCTTAATAACAGTCTATGGATTATTAATCCGCCGTCCACACAACTGTTAAATTTTATTTTATAACTAACTAACTAACTTACCAACCATCACCCAGTTTCTCTGCAGGGGTAGGCAGAGAGGACGGACCGCCAAACAACTTGATCTCGGCATATACTTCTTGCTTCATTCACTTTCTTACAACGTCTCATACATTCTCTTCTGTTATTCCGACTTCTGACATGGCCCGAGTCAAGTATTTGATTCTCTTGATCGTGCCATGTCTTCCTCGGACGTCCCTGGCTTCTTCTTACATTCACATTCGCGTCATATATTCTCCTTACACTCCTCTCTTCGTTCATTAGCTCTACATGCCCAAACCATCTAAGCGTCCCTTTCTTAATCTTACTCTCTACGTTTATATCAGCCTTGCATTATTTACGAATTTCAACAATTGTAAAAACCATAATTGCTTAAGAGGAACGGCTGCGCGGCTTGTTTCATACAAATCTTTATTTTGGATTTGTGGTCAAAATACTCACCTAAACTTAATGACTTTTTTTCACCAAAAGTATAGTAAATGTTTAGTGCGGATTAGAAGAAATTTATTTATTTTTGCTTTACATTATGAAATATAGACCATTAACGGAATTGATTTTTTGCGATTTTAGAGGCACCTTTAACATATATTTGGGTACTAAAAGTGATTTAAAAAAAAAAAAAATACCCCTTCTGCTTTGAAAATATAATTAAATATATTTATATACATTTTTTTTAAATATATTAAAAAAACAATATGGTGAACTTTAAATTAAATTAAAAACTTTCAACTTACGTTAGAACACAAATTTTCCGTACTATATTTAGAATATTGACCGGAAAATAGGTTATATTTTTTATTTTTTGTTTTTGTATTTTTATTTAGATAATCATATTTAAACACAATAATGATGATAATTTTTTTTCATGTCCTTCATAATTTAAAACAAAAATAAATTAAATACTTCTCATCCGTACTAGATATTTAATAAACCTTTAGTTAAAAAAAAAGTCTCATTCAGTTTGGATAGGTATTTTGGCCTCAAATGAAAAAATTAAGTTATGTATGAAACAGGTAGCGCAGCAGTTCCTCTTAACGTATTGTGTTGAACACATAATGTACACGTCAAGGTCGTAAAGGATCATAAAATGCTAAATACAAGCGGCTGAGAGATTTTTTTTTTAAATTGCCGTATTTTAAAGCTTACGAGTTTCTTATGAACTAGATTGGTTTTCTTTTTTTTTATAAAGCCAGAAAATTTAAGTCAGATAGATTATTTACGCTAGCTAGTCTGTGACATTGCGTATTACCCGTCAAAGGTTCTTGTGGGCGTGTGAGTGTGGAGCGTGAGGCGCCCGCGGGGCCTGACAGAATTGCTTGTTATTCCTCCCCGCCCAGGAGAATACGAACTTAACAAAATAACATCAGAATGTCTCTTATTGCTTTCAACCTCAACCGAGGAGTTGTGACTGTGGAGTGAGTTCCTTCGGTATATGCGAGAATCAAAAAATATTTAGCAAAAATAACGTTACTAAGTATGCAATTTTAGCAACCTTCATAATATTATCGGATATATTATGGGAAGAATAACAACTGGAAAATGAAA